>CABHPR010120755.1:0-27035 GCA_902168415.1 Peromyscus melanophrys | reverse complement strand
TGTGACCCTCTGGGTTTTATTAGGGTTTTTTACAGAAACACGGGCACCTTACCAAGGGCTTCAGCACTAAAGAAAAGTATCTTCCCTCCCGCCATAACTGTTAATTGTCTAGGGATGGGATCTTGTGATTCCCCTCCACCCTTTTTTGGTTTTGTTCTGTTTTTAACTCACTGTGTAGCCAAGGATGACCTTGAACTCCTGACCTCCTTGCCTCTATCCCCCAAGTACTGTGTTTTACAGGCATGTGCCATGCCCTAGTCATAAAAACATTACTTTTAGAGAGAGAGCTCAGTGGGAAAGGCACTTGGTATACACACCAAAGAGCCAGAGATCCCTGGAACTGTGTAAAAACTGGCCAGGCACGGCAGCTCCCTGTAATCGTAGCACTCAGGGAGCAATGATGAGGGGTAAGCAGGCTAGCTAGACTACTGTGAGCTCCAGGTTCAGTTAAAGTCCGCCTCAGTGAAGTGGAGCGTGATAGAGGAAAAGGTGACATCTCTGAGCATACACAGTGCACCCGTACACTGCACACACTCTATACACACATGTAAAAATAATAAATGAATGAAATGAGCAGTCATAGTAAGCTTCGGATGGATCTGAGATTTCCCCTAAGGTCATCTGTGCTTTCATCCAACGACACTGAGAAATTCTGGGGCTTTCTCCCCTCTTGCTGGTTTGGGAACCCCCCAAGAGGTGCAGCCATAAACTTCTGCCTGCTGTGGAACCTGGTCTGGGATGAGGTTTGTGTTCTCTGAAGGCTTCAGCCACAGCAGGCCCTTAGCCAGGGTTTGGAATCCCCAGAGCCCTGGGACCTGTCTTGAAGAACTAGGCTTTTTCTTCCCAAGAGAAATGGCCGTGGCTTAGCTGCTGGAGCAGGTCTGGGGCTTGTGGATTGAGATGTAAGTGCAATGTAGCAATGACCTTGATATTGCTGTGCTGGCATGGGTCACTGGGGACCCCTGGGGCAACACGGAGCCATTCCAAATGATCCAGACACAGATGGTGTCAGAGAAATCAATCTAGACCCTTTACTTCAAAACTGCCCATTTGACCAGATGTTATGATGCATACCTGTAATCTCAGCACTCACAGAGCCAAACAAAGCATGAAGAGTGTGAGTTCAAGGCTAGCTTGGGCTATATAGCCAGACACTGTCCCAAACACACAAAGATATATTTCCACTCAAGTTTTACTGTTTTAGATTTAACAATGACTTTTCATAGTGTAAAATATGTTTTGGGGGAAAAAAACCTAGTAAAGGTCTTCAAAAATAATTATGATTATTGCTCAATCTAGAATAATTTTTTTAATGTTTAGAAAGCAAAATAATTTTAATTGATGTTTTGTTGTTGCAGAAAAGGATACAGGGTGATTTAGTGTGAGGGTTCTGCCTTAGGCTGAAATTCTGTGGGGCAGAAGGATAGGTGTTCAAAGAGAAAAAAAATATGCAAAATATCGAAGTCTTCGTTGTTGCTGTTGGTGGTGGTGTATTGAGGCAGGGTCTTTTATGTAGCCTAGGCTTCCCTCGAACTCTTCCAGATCCTTCCTCAGCTTCCCAAGTGCTAGAATGAGCAGGCTTGTGCCTCCATGACCAGCAAACCAGCCAACACTGTGTTTGTATGGGGGGCAGTAGATGAATGAATTATGTATGTTCTCATGTGTAGACACACATGTGAACAGGTGTGTGTGTGGAGGCCCAAGGTTAATATCAGGAATCTTCCTTGATTGTTCTTCTACCTTATTCATTGAGGCAGGGTCTACCAATCAAACCAATTTGGCTTGTGTTACTGGATGCACTCTGGGCATACCCCTTCTGCCGCCCCAGGCTGGAATTACAGGATAGCTTCCATGCCCCGTCTAGTCCTCTTGCTTTCACGGCCAGGGCCTTAACTGCTCAGCCATCTCCCTAGCCCAATGGTCTCATTTTCAAATGTCAATACATAATGTAAGATGGTTCAAAGAGTCAAGATGCTTGCTTGCTACCAAGCCTAACACCTTGAGTTCAATTCTACGTGGTGGAAGGCAAGAACATGCTTCTGAACGTTGTCCTCTAACTACTACAGTCATACCATGGTATGTTCATGTACACATATCTACACACTGTAAAAAATAAAAATAAAAATTTAAACATTTACCATACATTAGAATACATCTTTTGCAGCTATTTAAATTTAAAATGGAAAATTTAAATCATGTACAATAAAATATTCCCGGCACCCCAAAAATTCTATTCCTGGGTAGACATGAAAAAAACATCTACACCAGGTGCTGGTGGTACACACCTTTAAGCCCAGCACTTGGCAGGCAGAGGTAGGCAGATCTCTGTGAGTTCGAGGCCATCCTGGTCTACAAAGTGAATTCCGGACAGCCAGGGCTGTTACACAGAGACAACCTGTCTCAAAAAACCAAAACCCAAACCAAACAAACAAACAAACAAAACCAAAACAAAACAAAAACAAAAAAAAGAAAAGAAACATCTACTCCCCCCTGATAGGGAATCAATGACAGACCAAAGTCCAACTTGATGACCAGTAAGTTTTACTAGGATTAATTACTGGATTGTGGGTGAGGGGTTAGTTACAGAAATAGAAATAACTCAAAGACAGCATCACCACAAGTCTGCCCCAGCGTGGGAGACAGCTCGGGAAAGCTGGAAACCTGGAGCTTGGCTGAGCTCTGCTTCTCCGGAAAGTTCCCACCTAGCCTAGAGACCTGGTTTCCTTGGGATCCACACAGTGGAAGGAAAGAACCAACTCCCAAAAGCTATCTTCTGATGTGCACGCGCGCGCGAGCACACACACACACACACACACACACACACACACACACACACACACCAATAAATATCATTTTAAAATATTAAGTATACCACCAGTTGGGGGTGCTTAGTTGGGTAAAGTGCTCGTGACACAAGTATGAGGACCTGAGTTCTGATCCCTAGGACCCACATAAAAAAGCCAAGTGTGGGGGCACACACCTGTAACCCCAGTAGCTGGGAGGCAGAAACAGAAGGACCCCAGAGCTTTCGGGCCAGCCAGTATAGCCGAATGGCTGAGCTTCAGGTTCTTCCAAACACTCTGTCTCGAGAAATAAGATGGAAAGAGATAGGGGACACTATCCAAAGTCAACCTATGGCCTTCACACATGCACACCTGGCTGCACACCTCCCCCATGTACCACATAAAAATAGCAGTTTCTTAAAATTTCTTGTGGTAACAAAGCAGAAAGGGTTGGGGTTCCTTTTGTACCCAGGCACTAGCTAACCCACATCAACCTCCTCTTTGGTATTTCGCAAATGCAAATCAGCTGGGCATGGAGGCAGACACCTTTTAATGCCAGCACGCTAAGGCAGAGGCAGGCGGATCACTATGAGGCCTTCCAAGGCTAAATAGTGAGACCCTGCTTCAAATAATAATTCTATAAAAAGTAAAAAAAAAAAAAAAATAGATAAGATAAAATGCAAGTTAGCTCTTCAGTGCCCTGCTTAGCTGTAGACTCAACGTGATCACGAGGCACGCGCAGACCTAATTCTTCTTTTTCTTTTTCTACAGAAAAGTTTCACTTTAAGTCATGGATGACACAGGTCAGTGGCCAGCTTCTCCTTTTGACGTTTCTCTTGTCGCAAAGCTTCCTGTTTGCAAACTAAATTGTATCAGATTGGAGACAAAAGAGAGGAATTTTCCAACCTTGCTCTCTCCTGGGTCCTTCCATGCTTCAAACTGACCAAACTCCGGGAAGGATCCAGTGAAGTAAACTTCCAAACAGGGTTGCCCAGTGATGATGAGCCTGGCAGAAGCCTTTCCTGTCTTCCCTTCATTGTTGGAGTTTATATTTGGAGCACTTTGCACAGTGGCTGCAGAATCTTTTGAGAACACCAGTATGTACAGTTTTGAAAAGGATGGATTCTGCCATACACTTGGCTCTGCCATGAGCCACGGTGTCTGCAGGCCACCTGAGCTTGGCAGGTCTCCTCAGTGGGGTCTCCCCAGCTCTTAACTAATGTCCTGACACTTGCGTGGTCTTCACTCTGGCCACAGGTCCCAGGAGGTAAAGGATTGCTTTGTAACTTCCTGATAGTGGCAGACGAGAGCAACAACGGAGTCCCATCTAACTGTAGCTCTGTCCTGAGAGAATGGCAGAATGAAAACCTCCATGGGCTGGGGATGCAGCTCAGTAGGTAGCATGCTTGCCTAGCATGCACAGAACTCTGTGTTGATCCCCAGCACTGTATACCCCAGGCATGGCGACATGCCTGTAATCCCCGTACTTGGGCAGTGGAGGTAGGATCGGAAGCTTAGATGTCCATGATCAGCTTGTCTAAGGGACATTAGGGGACATTAGACCAGCCTACATACACGACACCCTAGAGAGGTCTTGAGGTGGGGGTGGATCTCTAAGACTCCCTCTGGTAAGCTTCACCTAGTCTCATGACTTGCTGCTGGTGTGTTTTGTTTTAGCACCAGAAGACGTACAGCTCGGTGGAATACAACTACAGGCTGCAGATGTTTGCCAGCAACCTGAGGAAGATAAATGCCCACAACCAGAAGAACCACACATTTAAAAGTACTGGGGAGCCCCTTTTCCCCCAGGCCTCTGTGAGGAGGAGGGGTGGGAACATCTCAGATCTGGAAAGAAAACAGTTAGCGGCACAGGCTGGTGAAAGGGTTTGCTCAGGGCTAATGGGTGTAGAGAGCAGGGACTCAGACTCTGAGGATGTGTTTGGTGAACCTCAGATAATAGCTCTGCAAAAGACGTAAATTTAGATGGTGCTGCTAACCCTCTGTGGAAGTCATGAAGTTTACAAATGATTCTAGAGGAGCCCTGCCCCTGCAGCCCCCTGCCCGCCATCTTAGGGTACAACACACACACCTAGATCTGTTTGGGTTGCTGTGAGACCTGGACTCTCAGACTGCTCTGAGTCCCTGAGCGGTCTCTGGAATCACCCAGCATCACTCTGGAGGGGTGAGGGTCTGAGGCACAGTGTCAGTTGACCTTTCTGTATTGAATCATAGGAAATACAGAATTTTACAGAAGCCAAGTTTAGTGGCTATAAGTAGAACACGGGTAAACAAGAGCTCTTGGGTTTTTTGTTGTTGTTGTTTGTTTGCTTGTTTGTTTATTATCAATTAACTATGGCCTCTATTTCATGTGGTTTTGCCTGGCTTGTCTTCCCTTCTCCTTTTCAGTGGCATTGAACCAGTTTTCAGACATGAGCTTTGCTGAAATAAAGCGCAAATACCTCTGGTCAGAGCCTCAGGTTGGTGTAGTTCATCGTCAATAAATCTGGATCTTTTCACCTAAACCTGTGAAATAAACATTAAGCCTACTGTGTTTCCAGCTAGAGTCAGTCCTGTCTCCAGCCGTGCCTAGGGGTGTCCCTGAATTCTTGGAGAGAGCAGGAGGATCCATCTCTCAGCAGTCTCTTAGTGCAGGGCTCTGGCCTTAACAACAGGAACCCATGATCTAGAAGTAGCAGATAAAATACAGGTGTCCAGTAAAAGATGAATTTCAGATAGACATTTCTTGAGATAGGGTTTTATGTAGGCTAGGATGGCCTGGATGGATCTTAATATTAATCAAGGCTAACCTTGAACTCCTGATCCTCTTGCATCTATTTCAAAAGTGCTGGGATTTATGGATGAGTGCCCACACTCAAATTTTTCATTTCTCACTCCCATGTATGTGTGTATGCATGTGTGCTTGAATGTATGTGGTTGATGCATATGTATGTGGTATATGTGTATGGTGTGTGTGTGTGTGTGTGTGTGTGTGTGTGTGTGTGTGTGTGTGTGTTGAATGAAGAAAAAAAAAGAAAGGACATGACTGCTCCTAGGTGTGGTAGAGCAGAAATTTTATTGTAGATAAAAGGAGAGTATAGGGCTGGAGAGATGGCTCAGTGGTTAAGAGCACTGGCTGTTCTTCCAGAGGACCCGGGTTCAATTCCCAGCACTCACATGGCAGCTCACAACTGTCTATAACTCTAGTTCCAGGGGATCCAACACCCTTACACCAATGCACATGAAATAAAATTAAATTAAATCTTTAAAAAAAAAAAAAGAGAGAGAGAGAGAGAGAGAGAGAGAGAGAGAGAGAGAGAGAATGTATAGCCTGAGACAGAGATATCTGGGAGAGTCCCGAAAGGACATGACTCTGAGCCATATAGAGGGTGCAGAGGGAGAAAGAAGAGAGGGGAACCAGGTGCAGCAGCCAAGAGGGCAAAAGGTGAAAAAGAGGACAGGTGACCAAAATGACCGGATTATATAGGGAAGAGCCTCTGAGGGAAGGGCAGCCCAGCCCCTGGGCTGGAATGTTTGGAGCCATACCCTGTAACAGGTAGGGACTGAGAGATGCTGGGAGAACTTGGCAGCCAGGTCTGCTTTGATGTGTTAAATAGGCACCTCAGTCATTTGTCCCAGGGTTTGAGACTTAATATGTGGTATATGAATGTGTGTGGTGGGTGCATGTTTGTGGTGTGTGTATGGTGTATATGCGTATTGTGTATGTGTGCATGGTATATATGTGTATGCTGTATGTGCGTGTGATAGATGCACATGTATGGTGGATGCATGTGTGTGGTGTATGTGTGCATGGTATATGTGTGCATAGTGTATACGTGTGTGGTATATTCATATGTGTAGCGTATGTGTGTGTGGTGGATGCATGTGTGAGTACACTTGCCTACACATTGACACATGCACATGAGGAGGCCACAGGTTAGTGTTCCTATTTTCCTCTAATGTTCTCCACGTTATTTTTTAAATTTATTTTTATGTATTTAGTTGTGCATATATGTGTGTCTGTACATATACTTATGTGTGTATATTTATATGCCATATTATGTGGGTACCCGTGGAGGCCAGAAGACATTGGATCCCCTGACATTGAAGTTATAGTTGTAAACCCCCTGACATGGGTGCTGGGAACCAAACCAGGGTCTTCTAAAAGAACAGCAAATAACCTTAACTGCTCAATGCCAACCCATCTCTCTGATCCCTTCATCACTCTTTTTTTTCTAGACAAGATCTCATTATGTAGCCCTGGCTGGCCTCAAACTCTTTATGTAAACTAGGCTGGCCTTGAACTCACAGAAACTCACTTGCCTCTGCCTCCTGAGTGCTAGGATTAAAGGCATGTGCCACTACACCCAAGCTTCTTCTACCTTAACCTAGAGCTCATCCATTGACTAGACTAGCTGATCATCAAGTCCCCGGGATCTGCTCCCCTACCCCCACCCTGGCACTGTGGTTACAAAGGCACACAGTTGTGAGGACTCTACCCACTGAACCATCTCCCCAGACCTCTCACTCCCTTTTAATGATTCCATTTTAATTTTGTTTGGTTGTTTCAGAATTGTTCAGCCACCAAAAGTAACTACCTCCGTGGTACTGGCCCCTACCCCTCCTCCATGGACTGGCGGAAGAAAGGAAATTATGTCTCACCAGTGAAAAATCAGGTATGCATGGCACTCCCCACATTTTCCCTCCAAAACAGCCATGTGGTCAGACATCATGCTAGGATGGAGAACTCAGATGCTCACAGCATCTTTGCAAGCATAACCCTACTTCTGCTTTTCCCCTTCTTCTCTCCAGTTTTCTCCTCTGCAAGGCTTTGGATGTCATTGCTTTAAGGTTTGACAGCTCTGGGGGATGAAAATAGCGCTCTATAAGGCTAAAGTCCCTGCTTCCCTGCTCGGCACACTGTCCCAAATCCTCCCATGACTTCCAGGTCCATCCTGCTGAGTTGCTCCAAACACATTCCCTGAGCCCTTGGAGTCCAAACACCAGGACTCTTTCTGCCTGGAATGCATC
The DNA here is from genome assembly GCA_902168415.1 of Peromyscus melanophrys. Lineage (NCBI taxonomy): Eukaryota > Metazoa > Chordata > Mammalia > Rodentia > Cricetidae > Peromyscus > Peromyscus melanophrys. Next base: position 19,224 of record CABHPR010120755.1, on the reverse strand, counting down.
TTTTCCTCCCATCCCTCACACCCTCCTCAGGGTACCAGGCTGCAGGCACTCTCCTGGCTGGCTGCCTTTGTGGAGTGCTTCCAAGTGGTTAGTGATGGGTAACCCAGCCCAGCATCTCTCACATGCATGCCCTGGGCTTAGCATGTGTGCATGTGTGGGTGTGTGCTCGGGGTGGTCAGAGAGCCCTCTGCAGGGCACAGTAGACTTGGCCAGGTGCCTGCCTTTTCCTCCAGGTTCTGGGAGATTTTAGTGCATACTCTCTTCTGAAGACCAGACCCCATGCTCTGCTGTTCCTGCTGCACTCTGCTCCCTCCCCTCATGATGATACCATAGCAGTATTCTCAAAAATTCTGACTGCTCTCTCCATTCCAGGAAACTGAGGTTAAGGTGGCCTTCCTAGAAACAGTTGGCTTTATTCCAGAACTATCCACAAGAGGCATGGCTTTTTCATGAGAGCCATGTGGTACAAAAGGCATGCGGCACAGCTCCACATCTTTGCAGGCTCAACACAGCCTAGAGCCTGTCAGGTTAACCAGATGTGTTAGCCACATTCCAAGGGAGTGAAACAAGCTTCTGCCCTAGCAGGAAATGTGGAGAGCAATAGGGACCCAAAGGCAGTGTTCAGGTCCTGTAGCATCTCACGGTGGTTCAAAGCATGGAAGCCTAAGCCTGCTCACTGGACAGGTGGGAAGCAGATGTTCTGAGTTCTGTTATTGGGACCCTAGGCCACCAGATGGGACTAGGATAGAAACAAGGCCATTATTCAGGGGTGTATGTAGATGTAACCAGCCGTCTTATTAAATAAGAAACACAGAGCCAATGTAAAGATAAAAGCCCAAGAGGTCAGAGCTAAGAGCCTTACCGCTTTCCGCCAGCTAGCCTCTCCCGCCAAGAGACCTCTCCGAAAAGGGAGCTACTTCCTGTGTGTTTGCCTTATAAAGAGTTCTTGTTCTTCCTTCTCATTGGTTGTAAACCCAACCACATGACCGTCTCGTCACTGCCTGTCTGTAGGTCACTCCAGGTCTTCTATGGTTGGTATTGAGATTAAAGGCGTGTGTCTCCAATGCTGGCTGTATCCTTGAACACACAGAGATCTACCTAGTTCTGCTTACCAAGTGCTGGGATTAAAGGCGTGCACCACTACCGCCCTGGCTTTCCCTATGGCTTGCTAATAGCTCTGACCCCTAGGCAACTTTATTTATTAACATACAAATAAAATCACATTTCAGCACAAATAAAATACCACTATAGGTGTATGTGACATCTTATGGTAGCTACTTTGTGGTGACAAACTGGCCATCGTACTCCACATTAGATCTGAAAGTCCCCTTGAGCTGACTAACTGTACAGAGGGAGAAAGTGAGTTGCTAGCTCAAGATCCAAGATAAACAAGAGGGGACTCAAATCCAGGTCTCTGCCAGGGGTAGTGCCACTCTCCTACAAGCCCTGCTGAAGCAGAAGGATCTCAGATTCAAGGGTAGCCTCAGCTACATGGTGAGACCCTATCTCCTCAGATTCAAGGGTAGCCTTAGCTACATGATGGGACCCTATCTCAAAAAAACAAAGCTAAGAAAAACAAAAGCCAGGTCTCTGCCCAAGTCAAGAGCCAGTTCTGCTTCTTTCCACAGTGCCAGTGCCTGCAGCCGCCTCCATTGTGGCTAAGCATCCTCTTTGACCTTCTGGGTGTCCTTTTGACCAGATATATTTCCTTCTCCGAAGGGAAAGATTCAAGAGGGAAGACTAGGTGCATTTGGCTTTTGAGGAAGGAATTTAGGAGACATTTAAAAAGTGGAATGTGGAAGACAAAAACCAGCAAGGAGACAAGGATGAATGTTTGGCCTGTTAGCTCAAGCCTGTTACTAACTAGCTCTTACATTTAGATTAACCCATTTCTATTAATCTATGCATCGCCACGTGGCCCGTGGCTTACCGGTTCTCTGACGTCTTGTTCCTTGGGTAACTGAATCAAGTCTCCCCCGCTCCACCCTTCCTTCTCACTGTATCTCTCCTCTACTCTGCCCTTCCTTCTCCCTATGTCTCCCATTGGCTTTCCTGCCCAGCCTTATTCTGCCTGGCTGTAGGCCAAATCAGCTTGTATTGTCAACCAATGAGAGCAGCACACAATCACAGTATGCAGAAGGATCCTTCCACAGCAGTCTTATGCTAATCTTCTTCTACAAAATGAACAGATTTGGGGGGACACTGCTGCCCAGATCACACCGCTAATACAGGAAAGAGCTACGATTTAGACTGACAGAGTCCAGTACCAGACACCTAACCTGACCTAACCTTCTAAAGGTGTAGCAAATTGGAAACTTGCCAACAGCAAGGGTGTTGGGTGGAATGAGATTAACAGAAAGGTGCGAGAGAAGGTTCTAGAAAGAACTTGGGTGACTCCTGTTGAAAAGAGTAGGGAAGAGAGGATCCAACAGAGGACTCAAGGTAGGAGACCTAGAGGCTGTAGAATAGGCTCAGGAGGGTTTCTGGCTCTAGCATGGTAGGGGAATTGTTCAAAAGGCCCAGATTGGGAGTCCACTGGGCTGGTCAGAACTGCTCCTCGGGAGCCTCGGTTGCTGCATTATGGAGGAAGGATACCAGCCTCCTGAACACGTGCAGGACCGCATGGACAGACCTACTAGCCGGGGCTTGTAAAGAGCAAAGGCATTCAGGGACCAAGGTTCCCACCCTGGTAAATGGAGCAGTGTCATGAGGGCACAGCCATTGACTCCCTCTACCCATGTGTCTTCTCTAGGGGACCTGCGGCAGCTGCTGGACTTTCTCCACCACGGGAGCCCTGGAGTCTGCTGTGGCTATCGCCAGTGGGAAGATGCTATCTTTGGTAAGAAGTCAGCCATAGGCCATTTCCTGCAGACCACCTTTCACCACTAGGCCTGGGCCTTCAGGCTCATTCATGGTGTTAGCCAAGAGTCCTATTTCTATCGGATCTCATGTCCCGCTCTTGAGGACGTTTAGTCTGGGAATCTCAACTCATGTGTTTCCCAGAAAGGATGAGGGTGAAGAAAATGCCCCGAGGGCTCCTTCCTGAGTGGATGTGGGTGGCCATCACATTCCTCAGTTTTTCAGCCTGGTACTTCACCAAGAAGATCTCTGTGGGAGACTTTCCTTCTAGGAGCTGTGCCCCTTCCTATGCTTGGTTATCACTGCACGGAAGAGCTAAGGCCTATGTGTCTGTCCACTAATCCCCAAGAGAAGGGTGACACCTGTGAACGAACTGTCCCACTGTAGGGAAGAGGGAGAGTCGAGCAAGGTCATTGTGGCCACAAGAGCCTGGGTTGAGGAGTTATGGAGCAGTGTCTCTAGGCCTGAACTTCTCCCTCTAGCATACACGGTGAGATGCATCGTTCATACTGTGCACATCCCTACAGGACAAGTGCTCATTAGGAGGGCCTGTTCACACCCTCTCACCGGCTTTGCAGCCAGGCCATTTTGAGCCCCTCCCAACATGTGCCAGCTGCAGGACAGACACCCTGGGATACACAGAGATGGCCTTGTCCCTGGGGGACCTTGCAGGGTCTTTGCCACACAACACCAATCAGGCTACAAATGTGAATGAGTTAGTGAGAGCTGGCACTTCAGAGCAGCGCCTCCCTGGCCTCTCTGCCATCTCCTCATTGGGTCTGTGCTTCTTCCTCTAGGCTGAGCAGCAGCTGGTGGACTGTGCCCAGAACTTCAACAATCACGGCTGCCAAGGGTATGTTCCGGAGCGGGAGAATCCACTCCTTATCATCTCCCTCATTTGCAGCTATCAGATTCAGCCGCTGCTACAGTCATGAAATCCCATCCACCCCATGGGTAGAATCTAAGGGTCTCAGAGCTGGAAGGTTCAGGGCTGAATCCAGCCTCTTCCCAAGATGTCACCCAGCCCAATCCTCAGCATGGTCAGCTGACCATGGAAGTATCTGGACTAATAGCCAAAAGAATAGAAAGGGGAGGAAACATATCACCCTCCGAAACCCAGATCCACCCGTGGAAAGCTGATTGGCCCTTAGACAAGTTCCCTGAAGCACAAAGCTGCCCCAGCTCTTGAGAGCCTTGTGAGTTGTGGAAATGTGTCCATGCATAACCCTGTACTGGGCTGGCTTCCCAGCCATCCTCTCAATAAGTAACTAACTCCCATTTTCACAGTGACATTAGCCCTCCTCTCTTTCCCCATGTGAGCTGCTCTCTGAGAGAGTTTTGTGTGGTTAGTCAGGCTTCTGTGCATATAATATGCAGAAAGTCCCTTAGGTCCCCTAGGACATATTCTCAGCCTTGCCTTCCCTGTCAGGCCCAGCCTTGCCCACACTGCTCCTCTGTGGGACATCCCACGAACCGTCTTCTACTCTGACAGCAGTGAATAGTAGGGTCTCCATGCTCCAGCCTGAGTCCAGGGATTCAGGACTGATGCTATACAGCCTGCCAGGGATCCACGGGGCGCTTAGGTGCCCCTCACTTTTTGTCTCTTTCCTCTGTACAACTTCACACTGCCCATGGTAAAAGGCTGCCTCCTGGGGCACACTGGATCCCTGCTATCTTTTGATGTCTGTTTGCTTTGGTTCATGACATTACTTTCTTTTTCATTCAAGTACCAGTTCCCACTATATCCCCCTGTGGACCTAGGCACAGGTGACCCAACAGACAGCAGACCACACAGAGCTGACATTCCTCAGGGTTGAATAAGCCATGCATAAGCATGCCATAGGTCAGGTGGTAACACGGGTTCTAGGGAGAAGAGCAAGGGCGGGACAGAGTGCGGTCTGCTGAGTGAGTTTGCTTGTTTTTGTTTTTGTTTCTTTGTTTTGGGGGAAGTAGGAAGATGAGAAGAATTGACCTTCAGAATCTTTAAAGTCTGAATTCAGATTATGGCCTGGGCATGGTGACCCACTTTTCTAAGCTTCTACCTGGGGCTGACATGAGGGGTCAGGCAGTGTGTCTGTGGAATACAGTTCATGAGAATGACTGGTGTAGACGGCATTGTGGTGACAGTGATTCCTTCAGCCCTCTGAGGGGCTGCCTGCTTCTCCTGACAGGGGCCTGGTTTCCAGGGGTCTCTGCCCCAGAGGGGCACTTCTGGCTCACACAAACCCCAGTAACTGAGACCAGGGATACATTGCAGACCTCTCAGAGACCTCTGCCACTGGAATGTGCCCTACCAAGACCCCAGTGATCCAGGCAAGGGCAAGCATCACCAAGCTCCAGTACTAATGCCCACTCCTATCTGTGGGGCCAGGCCCAGAAAGGCTTATATATGTGTCCTTCTTGCAGAGGTCTCCCCAGCCAGGCCTTCGAGTACATCCTGTACAACAAAGGCATCATGGGAGAAGACGCCTACCCTTACAGAGGCAAGGTAACTGTGGGTGGCCTCAGCTGTGTCTCTTCTCGTCTCCTTCTCACCCTCATCCCCCTCCTTCCTGCTGCCGTTCAAATCTGAGCTCTTCACGGCTTGCTGTGCCCTCTGCTCTTACCGGGGACCTCTGGTCGTTCCTGCCTCTGTAGCACCATCTCTCTTTCCTGAATGCCCTTCTTCAGGACCCTCCTGCCTCAATTCAGCTTGCCTTCTTCCTTCGTGACTCCATTGGTCCACCCCACATCACCACCCCATCTAGAGGTTGGCCTCCCTGCATCAATAAACCCCTAACTGGCCTCATCCTGCAGCTCTCTGATCAGCTTGGCCTATATACCCACCTTGGTCAAAGCACAATGGAGGCTCCTGGGGTCACCTTTTCTCCCCACAGGCCAGTCTTTCCCATCATCGTGCCCATAATTCTTAGCTCCTGGAAACCATGTCCCCTCCCTCCAATTTCTGCCTAGTGACTTAATCTCTGCCCACCTCTGGTTGGTCCTATTCCCTGGACTGTCCCTCTAACCCTGCTACATAGATTCCAACATGGCTTCTCTTTCTGAGTTTCCTTTGGCGAGCTCAGGTCCTTCCTCTGACAAAGCAGTATGCATGTCCCAGACAGCATAGAACTGTCTCCTGGCCCTGGGTTCTAAACACCTTGAGGACAAGAATACTTCTAAGCCCCTCTGGAGTGCTACAGTCAGCAAGGCCCTAGTGCATGCCAGCTGCTTAGAAAATGTTGTCAGCCTTCCCAGGGAGGGTGGGGCCTCAGCCTCAGGCTCATCATCTAATCTATGATCTCTTCCCTGTGCCGCCCTGAACAGGATGGTCACTGCAAGTTCAACCCCAAAAAAGCCATCGCATTTGTCAAGGATGTTGCCAACATCACACTTGTGAGTACTGGGTCCATCTCTAGCTAGGGAATGTGTTCTGATATGGAGGCCACAAGAGCAGCTCTTCATCATGGCTCATTACTGGTAGAGGAGTCTGGGTTGCTTCCGGCTCCTGCTCACCATGAAGGCTGTGTGATGGAAGATAGGAAGGGAATCATGGAGTGACAGGGGATGCCCTGGGTTCTGAATGCCACGTCTCTATGGGGCTCTGTGCTTGTGGTTCTGTTTTCTTGTCTAAAATGCAAGTGATAATCTACACCATCTCACGAGAGGATGGAGCATACAGGTCAGCACGTGAGAAGATGAGGAGCCTGGACGCGGTCAGGTCAGGCTAGGTTTTGCTGCAGTCACAACTGTCCTCAAGACTGCAGGGCATAGTGTGTCTCACTGCTGTCACCTGTTTGTGGTTTGGGTGGGGCTGGGTGAATCCTGTGTTGTTGGCCTCACTTCAGCACCCAGGCTGAGGGAAAGAGAGTGATAAATCATACCCCTAATAAGTTATGTCACACCTTGAGTACTTGGAGAAACACATTCAGTTTTCGTGGTGAGGCATTAATAGATGCCTGCTCACCCCAGCTAGGATACCAACAACAGACCAAAGTAATCCCATTGCACCCAAGTCTGGCTTGGTGAACCCATGAGTTGTTGGGCTTACTTACAGGAACATGAATGACCTCAAAACAGCTGTACCACCAAAATGTCCCACCCTAGAGAGGATGACAACTTCCCATTGCTGCATAGAGTTAATGAAAATGCCACCTCTTGTGTACACTAGAACCTGCAGGGACCACATGAATTTTATATAGCTTTGACAGGGACTCAGGAGGGAGGAAGTAGCTGGAACCTCTGGTGAGGGTCTAAGGGCCCTCCCTTGCCCCTCCCATGAGGGAACATCAGCAAGTCAAATCTTGTTGGATCTAATCAGGGCTACTCTGATTATAAGACAGTAATGGCTGTGTCATACTTGCAGGACAGCATTCCCTAGCACACACTCATGCCCTGCTTTTCCAAGAGAACACATGAGCATGCATGAATGCCCCCATGAGCCTGGTAGGCACGGGCTCAGTCTGGCAGGACTGTGTAGGATGTGAGAAACCTCCATGATGTGTGCAGGTGAGGGGGCGTGTACTCATAAACAGATTCAGGACACAAACATGTAGTTTATGTAATGATAGCAGCTGCCATCTAATTGAAGGGCATGCCAAGCTCTCCATAGTAATAACAGTTTGGAGTGATTAGAGGCAGTACAGAGCCACCTGACAGGCATTATCTCCAAATAACCTAGGGCATGAATGTGGTTATTACCTTCATTTGACAGATGAGAAAACTAAGTCTCAGAGGAGCTAAATGTGCCCAGGAGCTAGGAGGTGGGGCTGCATCTGAACTGAGAAATGTCATTCCAGAGCTGAGGTTCGCCACCTCAGCCACACAGCCTGTAATGTTATCGTCTCCTGAAAAGAACCTGTTTTTAATGCACCCACCAAGACTGGCCCTCTGAGCCACTGTATTCCACTATGAAGTGAACGAGACTCTCAAAGGCTACCTTTTGCCTAGTTCCCAGGGAGAATCTTATAAGGAGCATCAGCAGAGCCCAGAAGAGCAGGGCAGATCTCTCAGACAGGACCAGACAGTACAAGGGACAGCTGTAAAAACAGTGCTAGCCACAGAGGTTCTGGCCCTTAGGTGGGCAGGCCTCTGTGATCTCCTGGGCTCCCAAGACCTCTAGCCATAATTGGAAGGAACCTCATGCCTGAGGGAGGACACACTGAGTACTCTGTCTCCTGCCTTTTACTTCCCTTCTCCAAGCTCTGGCCTCCACTCACTGAACTGCCTGCCCACTCCCAAGAATCTTATCACTAGAGCGCCTGCTCAGTTTTCCCCAGTTGGGACATTTTGAAACACCTGAAGGTAGGAACCACCCACCCTGCCTGGGAGGGAGGCTTTTGAAGTCTACCAGGTGCTTCTGGCTGCTGTTCTCACCCTGCCTCCAAGAAGCTACCATGGCTCCCTTTGGCCTCCCTTCCCCCACTGAAGTGGTAGGTCCTACTCAGAAGGCCCCTGGCCTTGGCTGGTCTTCTTGTTTCCACCGTGGTCTAGGTCTTTATCTGTTTGTGGATCTGTAAAATCTGAGTTCCACTACTGAAGGTCCCTAGATTGTCTTCCTCCTGGACGTGGAGTATTGGGAGCGGAAGCAAGGGTGCCACACTCATCTCTGCATCCTTCACAGTCCCTGGCCTCAATGGTCAGTTGTGACTGAGAGAATGAATGCGGAGCTGTGCGTAAGGATGTGAGGGAGACAAATGAGAGATTTGCAGACACTCAAAGTGAAGGCAAAGGCTGAAGCCCCAGGGGAGCTAGTTCAGTTTGGGAGGAAGAACTATAAGGTAGATAAAAACCCAAATAGGCCAGAGGTGTAGCTTAGTCTTAAGAGGACTTGCTTAGCATGCACAAGATTTGATCCCTGGGTTTGATCCCCAACAACAACAGAGGCCAGGCATGGTATATCAAGTATAGGACATTTGCCTAACAAGTTCAAGAGTCTATTCAATAAACTGTTTATTCTGATTTGTTTTGTTTTGTTTTGTTTTTTTTAGACAGTCTCTCTATTACGTAGCTCTGGGCGCCCTGGAACTCAATATGTAGAGTAGGCTGGCCTCGAACTCCTAGAGATACATTGGCTTCTGCCTCCCAAGTGCTGGGGTTAAAGGTGTGCACCACCTCACTCAGTTTTAAAAGGTTTTTAAAAGGTAAAATTTATCAGTGCCAGGCATGGTAGCACCAGTTTGTAATCCCAGCACTTGGGAGATGCAGGCAGGATGACGGGGAATCCAAGGTTATCCTGTTATACAAAACAAGTTCAAGGCCAGCCTGGACTACCCAAGACCCTGTCTCAAAAACTAATCAAAATCAATCCAAAGGGTACTGGCACTCTGCATTAGGAAGGTGGGGGTCTGTATCACTGCTGGGTGCCAGGGGCTATTGTTCATCTGCACTGCTTTAGAATTCTAGCCCCCACCTTGAAGCAACAGGCCCTAAGTATGGTGGGGGAGGTGACAGAGGCAGTGCAGATCTGTCAACCCTCTGTCTGTCTGTCCACAGAATGATGAGAAGGCGATGGTAGAAGCTGTGGCATTACACAACCCTGTGAGCTTTGCTTTTGAAGTGACTGAAGATTTTATGTTGTATCACAAGGGCATTTACACCAGGTAAGCTGGGGACCTGAGAGTCAGAAGGGACAGTGCATAGGACTGGGTAGGCCTCCTCAAACCCAGCACATGGCCTCCAGCCCAGCCTATACTCTTAATTAGACAGAATTCAGGAGACGTAGCATGTGTTCCCTCCATCCATTAGTCTTCTTGCCGCTCTGAGTGTCAGGGAGCAAGTCTCTACCCCAGGTGGGGGGAGGGGAGTCACAGAGAATGCCACAGGCCAAGCTATTGTGACTTAGTCATAACAAGGCCAAAATCCATGTCCAGAGCTCTGTGGTCATCTACAGAGGGCTGAATCCAGTCAAGAAAACTAAGGTTCAAAAATATAATCAAGCACTCGGGAGGCAGAGCCAGGCGGATCTCTGTGAGTTCGAGGCCAGCCTGGGCTACCAAGTGAGCTCCAGGAAAGGCGCAAAGGCGCAAAGCTACACAGAGAAACCCTGTCTCAAAAAAAAACCAAATATATATATATATAATCAAATATTTCAAGATGGGGTTAAAGATGTAGCCATTTGGTGAGTGCTTGCCTCGTATGCACACACCCTGGGTTTGTTCCTAAGCATCACATAGATGGTACATACCTATAATTCCAGCACTGAGGAGGCAAAGGCTCAGAAGCTCAGAGTCATCCTCAGCTATAGAGTGAGCTAAGGCTAGACTGGTATGCATGAGACCCTGTCTTAAAAAAAAAAAAAAAAAGATGGGAAAGGAAAAGCAGCTGTTCTCAAACACCAGAATCCTGTGCTGGAGGGTTCACTGTCTGGTTCTTCAGGAAGACCAGATTCCTTAGCACCCAGGGCCTCATGGACAGTAGGCAATCACTCTATTGCTGAGCTGCACTGTGCTCCACTTAGCATGTCTAATGTGGGATTTCCTGTGCCCACGCCTCTTAGCCTGCCGATTTGGTGGCAGCAATGAGTTCAGCAAGGAGTCTCTCTGGCCACTGCCTGCTCTCCAGGCTCCTTCATGCTCTCTGTTCTCTAGCCACCCCTAGAATGTTCCTGTTCTTCTGGGCTTTGCCCTCAGCCCTCTATGCAGTTGTCAGATACAGCTGTAAATCCATAGCCAACTATTTGCTAAGAATATCCATGGCTCACCAAGTCTCTTCCAAGTATTAGATGCATGCATAGATCTGAGGGCCCCCTGCCGATTCAGCCTGGGTGGCCATGGAGACCTCCAACCCTGTGTTCCTCCAGCTCCAATGTTCCTTGAAGGTCTCTGTGTCTGTTAACAGACTCACATCCCTGCTGCTGCTGCTGCTGAGGGAGAGGCCAGAGCCACAGTAGGGTGCTTCCACTCCTCTCCTGCCTATTCCAGCCCATCATCACCTCCTCCAGATGCCTCCTCATTGGCTTGTTCTAGACATCCCTCTCCTCTGCAATAAACAGACACCCTGGCTCCTCCTCCATTTAGACCCAGAGTTCTTCTGAAGTGCTTTTCTGGCCATGAAAAGTTGTGTCTAAGGGGATATATATATATATATACATGTATATATATGTATATATATGTACATGTATATATATATGTATATACATGTATATATATATATGTATATATATGTACATATATATATGTATATACATGTATATATATAGTGAGTGTGTACAAGTGTGCATGCATACGAAAGCCAGAAGTCAACCTACCTATGATGGTGTATGTGTATGTGTGTGGAGGCCAGAAGTCAACCTCCGGTGTCTTCCCCAATTACTCTCTTACTCTTTGAGACTGTCTCTCACTGGACCTATCAATGATTCAGCTAGGATGGCTGGCTAATGAGCTCCAGGAATCTGTCTCCACCTCCCCAGCACTGGGATTATAAAAGTAGGCTGGCTTTTTTACATGCATGCTGGGAATCTGAATTCAGATCTTCAAGACTTGTGTGGCAAGCCTCTTTACTGAGCCATCCCCCCAGCCCTATGATGACTTGGGCATAAATACCCAAGGCTCCCCATTACCCAGGGTCTTAGCTTGGCTTTGGGACCTTGGTGACTTTGCTCCCCTCTTTCTCTGCACTCATCTGCCATTGAACCTCCCTTCTTGTCTCTTCTTTTTCTCCCGGACTCACTCACTCCAGCCACATGGAAGAACTTAAAGTTTCATGTATATCTTCTGCTCGTCAAGGAAGTTTCTTCACTTCTCACACTCTGGGTTAGATCCCACTCCTTGGGGCTCCTATCCCCTGCCTCACTGGCACATCCCTTGGACCATTGCAGGGCAGCCTCTTTGTCCGACTGCTCCCTGCCCTGTACCTGATACAATTGTGACAGCTCCTTGTCCATTTAATTTCCATATGCCTTTGGGATAGTTTTGTTTTGTTTTTTTTGTTTTTTTGTTGGGTTTTTTTTTTTTTTGAGACAGGATTTCTCTCTGTAGCCCTGGCTGGCCTCAAACTCACAGAGATCCACCTGCCTCTGCCTCCAGAGTACTAGGATAAAAGGCATGCGCCTTTTTTTTCCATGTCCATTTAATCAACACGTGGCCACTGCAGTTTGCCTCTTTTTTTTTTGTTTTGTTTTTGTTTTTTGAGACAGGGTTTCTCTGTGTAGCTTTGCACCTTTCCTGGATCTCGCTCTGTAGACCAGGCTGGCCTCGAACTCACAGAGATCCGCCTGGCTGTGCCTCCCGAGTACTGGGATTAAAGGCTTGCGCCACCATTGCCCGGCCTAGCAGTTTGCCTCTTGAAGTCATGGAATTTCTCATGGAGGCCAAATGGCAAGTCTGCATGTTTGTCATAAGCACAAGTTGGTTTTTAAAAGGAACGCAGAGGCAACAGAGCAGTGGATTGAGTTCTAGCTGGGCGCTGTTGCTGGCAGAAGTGTGGCAGGGGGCTGCTCTTCTTGTTGGGAGTTGGAGGTGTCCACTGTGGAGCGAGGCCAGTACTGTGGAGCAGAAGGACTTAGAACCCAGGGGACTCATCCTCTCCCACTATGGTTGAGGCATAGCTGATTGACACCCAACACACCACCCTTCCTCCAATGGGAAACATCTCTCTACGTCACTAGAGAGCCCTTGTTTGTGACAGTCCTGGCCTTTGTCCTTCCTATACTACAAACCTTTGTAAATTTCATTTTCATTTCCAGCACTTCCTGTCATAAAACTCCAGATAAGGTAAACCATGCAGTCCTGGCCGTTGGCTATGGAGAGCAGGATGGAATTCTCTACTGGATCGTGAAGAACTCTTGGGGCACCCAGTGGGGGGATAAAGGGTAAGTAGCCTGTACGTCCCACTGCTGGGGCACATGTTGCTCAGGTCTAGAGGCACCCCCTGAGTGTGAGGCATCTCTACTTCAAAGTCACAGGAGTTGGACAGCAAGCCCTAGCCAGGCCAGGAGAGGGGGAGTATGAGACTGAAACCTCCACATGCCAAGGCCCCGTAAGCCAGACCCTCATAGGATCCCAGGTCCCAACAAGTCTTCTGCAGGGGACAGGAGACCAATTGGCTTAACAGAATCTATAGCTGAAGGATGGAAACAGCCAGACCTCAGCATCTTGCTGGGAGAAAACCAACCTCTGAAAGGGTCTCAGAAATGAAAGCAAGGAATTTGCTACAGTAAGTGACAGCCCCTCCTTTGAATCAGGAAGGATACAGAGACAGACAGACCACACACACACACACACACACACACACACACACACACACAACTGAAAAGGAGAGCTTTCATGTTAGGAGGTCCTAGTGGTGGTTAGGTAGCAATGTCAGGCTCTGGACAGAGACAAGAAGGGAGCCTCCATCAATTCTGGGTAGAAGTAGACTATGCAAAGAGAAAAAGAAATTAGTTACAAAGTGAGGCCAGCCATTTCCTGCTGATAAAATAAGCCTGTGGTAGCTGTTCTGTGAATAAAATTCAGAGGGCCTAATCCCTGGAGTCATGTCTTGGTTCGCAGCAGAACATTCTAGAAAGCTGTGTGGTACAGGTGCCACTAGTCAGGCCTGAATCCTTTCTCTCTGCCCAGGTACTTCCTCATTGAGCGTGGGAAGAACATGTGTGGCCTGGCTGCCTGTGCCTCCTACCCCATCCCTCAGGTCTAAGCCAAGGCTGCAGAGGCAGCTGGTTGGCAGACAAAGTGAAGAACCAGCCCTTTGACGGAAATTCTATCCTGGAGGAAATTGTGGGGAAATCCACCCAGAGGGCCCCTCAGTCCTACCCTGAGCCTAGAAGCCTAAAGACTTCTAAGTGAGGAAGAAGAGCTCCACCAGCAACAAGCCCACCCATGTGGCAGCCATCACCAGCCACGTGTCTTGAATGTGGTTTTGAATTGACTCAAACCCACATGGACTAGAACCTTCTCTCTTTCCAGCTCTCTTCACGTAGAGAGAGCTCCAGTGACTACCTTTTCTGGATTGTATATTCAATAAACACACAGTGAACACCTCCCTGGGCTGGGCCTGGGCTTCTACCTGACATTCCCTTCTGTCTCCTGGGAGGGGGAGGCATCACTGGTTGGGAGTATGGTGGGGGTGCTGGTGGCCATGCCAGTCAGATGGAGATCCCAGGAGGAAAAGCAGGGTTAGAGATTCTGCTTTCTCCAGACCCAGGAGGAAGAATGGGGGAAACGGGCCAGGATATGGCAGAGCCAGGGCAGCCCTCAAAGCCCTTCTGTATCTGTGTGTCCTCTGCTGACTCTGGCTCTCAGCAGGGGTGCCCCAGGCTTCCTCACCAGACCCTGCTTTGGACAGGTCTTCTGCTCCTGTCCTCGCCACATCATCCTCCCTCATCCGTGAAGTTGTTCTGCAGGCCTCTGGGCTCCAGGGTCTTGTCTACAGACAATTGTAGCTTTGCGCTTTGTCTTTCGTTTTGTTTGTTTGTTTGTTTGGGTTTTGGGTTTTTTTTTTTTTTTTTGGTTTTTCAAGAAAGGATTTCTCTCTGTGTATGTAACCTTGGCTGTCCTGGAACTCACTCCATAGACCAGGCTGGCCTTGAACTTAGGGATTTTCCTGCTTCTGCCTCATAAGTGCTGGGATTAAAGGCATGTGTCACCACCACCCGGCTGCTCTTTGTCTTAATAGGAAAAAGCTATATATTATTTGGGCCTCCTGAGAGAGAAAAACTTAAAAATAATTAGGAAAGAAATGTTCATGGCAAAACTTGGCAAATGCAAATGTTGTTTAATCTATTAGAAGATTCTAGTAACATAAGACACCACAACTGTAAGTCAACACAAAAAATCATCTGGGAAAGGCCTAGTGGTACAGATCCATAATCTCGATATGAGGGAAGCAGAGGCAGGGGAATCATAAATTCAAGGCTTCCCTGGGTAACTTAGTAACCCTGTCTCGAAAGTTCAACAAAGGACTGGAAGGGGCCTGTGAAATGGACCAGTGGATAAGAACAATTGCTATGAAACCAAGAAGACTTGAGTTTACGTCTTCAGCACCCACATAAAAGCTGGGAGAGGCCATGCGTGCTATAACCCCAGTGTTGGGAGACAGAGACAGACGGATCTTGAAACAGCATGCTTCAGAGTCAATGAGAGACGACCATTTCAAAACATAAGATGGAGGGCTGGAGGGATGGCTCAGCAGTTAAGAGCACTGGTTGTTTTTCCAGAGGACCTGTTTGATCTCCAGTACCCACCCACATGGCTTCTCACAACCAACTCCAGGGGAATCTGATGCCCTCTTCTGGTCTCCAAGGGCATTGCATGCATGTGGAACAGACATTCAGGCAAAACACCCATTCACCCAAAAATAACTTTAAAAAATTTAATACATAAAAAAAAATTTGGAAAGTGACAGAAGAAGACACCCAATGTGCCTCAGCACACATGTGCACCCAACACACATGTGCACATCCATGACACACATGCTCACCACACACACACACACACACACACACACACACACACACACACACCCCATCTGAAACGACCTAAAAATGGTTAGATAAAATTTTGTTACACTTTTTAAAAAGCTAACATGAAATAAAAGTATAATTCCTAAGTATATTAAAGACTCTCAAATCAATGGCCGTATGAAAGGAGCCCCACCAAAGGCAGATAATGACAGATAGGTCCAAGAACACCACAACTGTTCAGTATGAGCCTGAGGTCTAGCTACGATGCTTGCCTAGTGCTCATGAGGCCCTAGGTTGGTCCCCAGCTCCATGGAAAAGCAAAACAAACAAAAATAAAACTAAAGAAAAGAAAATGGCCTGTGTCTAATCAGATAAATTAACATTTTAACAAAATCAGGAAAAAGAGAATATATCACCACAAAACGTTGTCTAGGAATAACTGCCCAAAGTGCTATATGAAGAAAATCATTAAATTATGAAAAACCTGTCAAGTGTGGTGGCACACCCCTTTAATCCCAACACTTAAGAGACAGAGACAGGTCACTCTGAGTTTGAGACCAGCCTGGTCTACATAGCAAGTTCCAGGCCAGCCAGTCAAGGCTACAGAGTGAGACCCTGTCTCAAAAAACCAGTAACAACAAAATCATGAAACACCACAAACAAGCAGAGAGCATACTATATTCTCAAGTGAAAAGATTAATGTAAATTTAATTTTTGCTAGAAATAGAAATGTAAGTGCATTATATTTCCAACTAAAGTCTAAAAAAATTGATTTTTTTTTTTACCTGGGGGAAGAGTGAAGACTTAAAAAATGTTGCTGGTTTTTAATCAATTTAAAAATATTTATTTTGGATGTGCATGCATGTACACCTGAGGCCAGAGGACAGCTCGTGGAAATCCTTGCCTTCCACAATGGAGGTTCTATGTCTCTAGGCCTGGCTGCAGCAAGTGCTCTTATCTGCTGAGCCATCTCACCAGCCCCAAGATAAAATTTATTTTCATAAACAAGTAATGAGGGCCCGATGGTGGTGGTGCACACCTTTAATCCCAGCACTGGGGAAGCAGAGGTAGGTGGATCTCTGTGAGGTTGAGGCCAACCTGTTTTACAGAGTGAGTTCCAGGACAGCCAGGGCTATGCAGAGAAACCCTGTCTCAAAAAACCAAAAGCCAAAAGCCAAAAGCCAAAGGCTAAAAGCCAAAAAAAAAAAAAAAAGCAGACTAAGTAATGACATTATTTTCACATTAAAATATATTTGTCAACACTTAAGGCAGAACACAAATTAAGGATAATTAACCACATCAGTAGCAGAAAACAATTAGATTTTTGTTGTTGTTGTTTTGAGATAGGGTCTCACTGTGTAGCTTGCCCTGGATGGCCTGAAATTCTCTATGTAGACCAGGCTAGCCTGGAACTCACAGAGATCTGCCTGCCTCTAACACTTGAGTGCTAGGATTAAAGGTGTGCACAGACTGACCTATTATTTCTGCTAATTCAATAAAAGGTGTTAAAATAGGTCACCAAAAAAAAAAAAAAATAGGTCACGATTAAAACAATTTAATTTAAACCCTCACTTACTATGTTCTTTCAAAACATTTTAGTAAGTTTTAAATTTATGAAGTAATTGCAAAAATAGAGTCCTTTTTACTCACACTCAGTCATTATTAAGATCTTGCTGTGGTATGGTACCTTTGTCAGAGTTAGTGTACCAGTATAAAACATTGTAATTACATTCTAGTTAAGTCCTTTCCTTTTTTTTTTTTTTTTTTTTTTTTTTTTTTTTTTTTTTTTTTTTTTTGAGATAGGGCCTCATGTTGCCCAAACTGGCCTCAAACTCTATGTAGCTGAGAATGAGCTTAAATTTCTCATCCTCCGTCTCCACCTCTGAAGTGCTAGGATCACAGGCATGCATCACCGCAGTTTATGCTGTGCTGGGGCTCAAACCCAGGCCTCCCTGGCATGATAGGCAAGCACTCTACCAGCTGAGCTATCTAAGTCTTCCACTTTGTTTGTTTGTTTGTTTTGTTTTTCGAGACAGGGTTTCTCTGTGTAACAGTCCTGGCTGTCCTGGAACTCACTTTGTAGACCAGGCTGGCCTGGAACTCACAGAGATCCGCCTGCCTCTGCCTCCCAAGTGACTGCCCGGCTAAGTCACTCACTTTTAAGGAATGATTCTGAATGAGGTTTCAGAGAAATTCAATTTATCAAAATCAACCTCATTTTTAGGATTTAGGGGCTCAGTCAGACTGGATTTCAGACACAGACCTGGGACATCAAAGTAGATTCTCTCTACAAAGACCCAGTCATCGATAATGACCTCGACTAGAGGGGGCTGCAAAGCCAGTTCTCCCCTTTTATTCATCTGTCAAACATCTGCGGAAAGCACACTGTATGCAGGTCCCTACCAGTGTCATTACCTGGGGCAGGCTAGGATACTTTTGGCATCCAATTCTTGGCATAACTGTTATTTAAGGCAAGAACCACACCTTGGATCCATTTATTTGTTTGTTTGTTTGTTTGTTTTATTTCATGTGCACTGATGTTTTGCCTGCATGCATGTGTGTAAGGCTGTCAGATCCCCTGGAATTGGAGTTGGGAGCTGTCACGTGGATACTGGGAATTGAACCCAGGTCCTCTGGAAGAGCAGCCAGTGCTCTTAACCACGGAGCCATCTCTCCGGCCCCCCTTGGATACATTTAGAAAGCAGCAGACATACGCAATGGATACATTCCAAATGCAGTTGAACTCCAGAAATCCAGAGGAGACAATTCCTGCCTAATGGGTCTCAGGCACTCTGTTTTGACACCCCACTTGTGAGGCCCTGTTCGAACATCTGGGGATCTAAGGGCCATAGGGCACATCTTTGGCACCTAGCAGCTCCCACTTAGGGGGGAAGATTTCAATAAGTTTTCAAAAAAAAGTTATAGTCCAAAGATAAAAGACATCATGTTGTGTGGGATGTTCTGTATGGCAATTGTGTTGCTCTGATTGGTCAATAAATAAAACACTGATTGGCCAGTGGCCAGGCAGGAAGTATAGGCGGGACTAACAGAGAGGAGAATTGAGAGAACAGGAAGGTGGAAGGAGACATAGCCAGCCGCCGCCGCTGCCAGGACAAGCAGCATGTAAAGATGCCAGTAAGCCACGAGCCACGTGGCAAGGTATAGATTTATGGAAATGGATTAATTTAAGATATAAGGACAGTTAGCAAGAAGCCCGCCATGGCCATACAGTTTGTAAGCAATATAAGTCTCTGTGTTTACTTGGTTGGGTCTGAGCGGCTGTGGGACTGGCAGGTGAGAGAGATTTGTCCTGACTGTGGACCAGGCAGGAAAACTCTAGCTACAATCATGAAAGAACTAGATCAATACCTTTTATCAATAAAGATGTGAAAAGCTTCAATAAAAAATCAACAAGAAGGGCTATACATCCAAACCAAATGTGACTCATTCCAGGAATAATGAATGAGTCAACATGTGAAAATCAATATAAGATACCAAATTAATACAATAAAGGCCAAAATACTGCACAAGCATCTCAATAAATGTGAAGAAAACACTTGAAATAAATTTAATACTTGAGGACTGGAGATACAACTTTTAGCACAAAGCTTTCCTAGCTAGACACATAAGGTCTTGAGTTCAATCCCCAATGCCACCTAACAATGGGAGTTGGCACAGGAAGATGGCTCAGAGGGTAAAGGCAGTTGCCACCAAACCTGATGACAACCTGAGTTTGATCCCCAGGGCCCACATTTCAGAAGGAAAAAACCAACTCCCTCAAGTTGTTCTCCGATGTCCATATGCATGCACACCCACGAGTACACTCCCAAACACACATGATAAACAAATGTGACTTTTTAAAAAATCCAGCATTGGGGTGAGGATCAGTCAATGACAGAGTACATGTGCAGCATGCAAAAGGCTGAATCCCTGGTGTGTACACACACACACAGAGAGAGAGAGAGAGAGAGAGAGAGAGAGAGAGA
>CABHPR010120754.1:0-20189 GCA_902168415.1 Peromyscus melanophrys | reverse complement strand
ACACACACACACACACACACACACACACACACACACACACACACACACACAAACAAAAAACACATGTATTTTATTATGTGTGTGTGTGTACATAATGGTGCCAACACATCCTATGTGTGGAGTCAAAGGACAACATGGGACTCAATTCTCACCTTCCACCATGTGGGTCCCTGGAACTGAACCTAGGATGACAGGCCTGATTGCAAGTGCTCTTCCCCACTGAGCCAACTCAAAGGTCCCCAAAGTATTCTTCCACAATGCCCTTATGTGTTAAGTGATACACACTTTCCTTTTCTACTCTTGATTGCCGGATGTACTTCTGAAGTAGATACAATGCTCTCCCTGTCTACAGATCTGTATAGTTGCACCTGAAGAGTTTAAAAGGGCCTCAAAAAAGTGGCAGCTACTCACACAGAGAAAAGAGGACCTTAAACAGAACCCTGAAGGAACTACACTCAGAGGGCAGAAGTTACCAGAGAATAAAGAGTTTGCTGTAACGAGGAGTGACATTTCTTCCTGAGCTAGAGGAAGGCATCAACAGAGGGGGGCCTGCTCCATAGCACACACCATCCCAGTGAATTAGGAATCACACTTGTCTGCTGAGAGAAAGAGGGATGCTACAAAGGATGAAGTGTAATAGCTGCAGCAGTAACTTTATGCGATGTCAAGAGGCATGAAAGAATCAGGGAGGAACAGAAAGAGCCTGACAGAAAGCCCACATGACAAGATCTGAAACTCAGCTTTCCCCATCAGCTGATTTAACAGGAGAGTACTACAGAAGACAGTGCTAACCATGGGTGCAAAGGAAGCCCAGCCAGTGCAGAGGCTGGAGGACATGGAAGCTGAGGACTGCCCTCAGGCTAACCATGGTGCAAAGGAAGCCCAGCCAGTGCAGAGGCTGGAGGACCATGGAAGCTGAGGACTGCCCCAGGCAGCCAGAGACTAA
Source organism: Peromyscus melanophrys (assembly GCA_902168415.1). NCBI lineage: Eukaryota > Metazoa > Chordata > Mammalia > Rodentia > Cricetidae > Peromyscus > Peromyscus melanophrys. The sequence continues at coordinate 19,243 of CABHPR010120754.1, read as the reverse complement.
GAGTAGGCAAGGGAGCTCATGGCCCGGGAAAGAGTTCTTACCCTCATCTGACTGACAGAACACCTGGGCCCAGAATGCAGAGCTGTCATAGTGACCTGGAGGTATGAGGCAGCGACAAGCCCAGAACCCAGGCCTCTTCCATATATTGTCCATTGCTGGGGTCTAGGATACTCAACATTGTCTAGATGGAAACTGTACAACAGGAAATTGTTTCAAACATATTTATTATTTTTACAGATTCTCTCACTAGTGACCCTGCAATGCATGCTGGTGTCTGTGAGGCCAGGCCTGGGATCACATTTCTGGCCAGGCTCAGCATGACTGTCCAAAGGCACCTGTCTCAGGGGAGGCAGCTTTCTGAGAGGACCCAGAGGACTGTCCTGTGCTGGGGAGGAGCTGTCACTGTGGGATCACTTGCTTGTGATCTCCTAAGTATATTTCTCAGGAGATTTTGTTTGAGACAGGGTCACACTATGTAGCTCAAGAGGCTTGTAATTCTCTACATAGACAAGCCTGGCTTTGAACTCTCAATCCTGCTGTGGCAGACTCCTGAGTGCTGAGAATATAGGTTACCATGCCCAGCTCCCAATGAGCAGTTCTAAGGTCAAGACGTGATCAAGATGCCCGAGCTTGGACGTCAGTCTCCTTTTTCAATCACACAGCTGCAATGCAGAAGGCCAGGCCTGGTCTTGGGAACTGCAGCAGTGGCCCGATTCCAGATCAGAACAGCAGCAAGTGCACTGCGAGTCAGCCTCGGGGCTGTCCCAGTGACTCCAAGTTCTTCATGTGTTCTCATCAACATCCTGTTCGCTGGGTGGTGCATCTTGTCAAAGCCCTTCATATTTACTGCTGCTCCTTCCAGGTATGAGGGTTCCCCCTTCCTCTCACCGGCGCTGGTTTAGACCTGTCAGGTTCTTGAGCTAACACAGGGATAGAAGCAGAGAGAGTGGTGAGGCTGGCCTAACCTCCAAGACTACAATGGGAAACCCTGGGTTAGTCAAGGCAGAGGTACAGCTATGACACAGTCAAGCACACTAGGGGCCCAGGGCAGACGTGATGAGTGATGGAGTACAGGGGTGTACTGCCCTCCTCCTCCCCAGCTCCTGCAGCTGTTTCTTGAGGCCAGCGAAGAAGAGGTGGGGTATTCACTTGAGAATAAGAAACTGAGGCTAAACCAAGATCAGCTTTATTCAGCTTGCAGTCCAAAGCTACTCGGGTTGATGACATGTTACAAACAGCACGGGACCAGAGTGGAACGGAAGGCAGACCGTGGTGACCTGGGCAGGACTTACCGTGACTGCCGCACCCATCAGTCCTTGTACCAGGGCTTCTCCAGTGGACTTCACCTAAGAGGAGTCTGGGTCAGATTCTGTTAAGCCCCCAGAGTGAGCTCAAAGGTGAAACGGGTAGGACAATTCAGGAAGCCTATGAACCCCACAGTGGAGCCAAGATGTTTAATGTACTGGAAAAGAGCCTACGGACAATAGTCACAGACAGACAGAGCAGACTTTTAAGGAAGGGCTAGCATGAGGAAGAAACAGCCAGCCTCCTTGGGAAAGCCTTTGGGACTGTCAGTTAAGGTCAACAGGAAGCAAGAGAACAGCTAAGTGATCATGTGTGGCTTGAGGCAGACAAGTGTGCCTACTGGAAAGGGTTTCTCAATGGCCAGTCCCCAACTACCTGCTTAGCTGTGTGGCCCATGTTCATTGCATCATTAATCCGGTTTTCCAGGAAACGCCAAGTATCTTCAAAGTCTGGGGAGGAGTCCTGCATCATCACCAGCTCGGTGGTGTTGTAGATGCCAGCCAGCACTGCACGGCGAGTGTACCAGTTAAACTGCAGAGAGACCCACCCAGCAGCCGCAGAATCACTGCACTGTGTGTTAAAAGAGTCTTGGGGTTTCCCACTCAAGATCTCAGGGACTCCCAGGCTCCCTCCTCATTTCTCTTCTCTCTCACTGACACATATGGCCCTCTGGACACCACTACTGCCCTGAACTTGGCTGGGCATCAAAGCTGCCTGTGAGATTAAAACTGTAAGCTCCTGATCCCAACCTCTTAAGGTGAGTCAGAGGTCTAAATTAAATACTAGGAACCAAGAGGTTTAAACAGCAGCCGAGGTGATTTGACTGGTGAAATGCCCAACCCTCTGAGTCCTGGGGAGGATCTACAATCCAACAGTCATGACTAAACCACATGGGGAGAGCTGATGCAGGAGCAGGGAGAGGTTATAACATCTGAGATTTTGAGTCCCCGGTGACTTCTGCCAGCACGGTAATTGCTCTTCGGAGGACCAGCTCAGCTACTTAGTGTTTTATTCCTTTAATTTCTTTGCTCTCTAATTTTGTTTTCCTCCCATCTCTGTTGGTGGTATATTCCCACACAGATAAAGTTTATTAAAGCACTTTGTTACAAATATGGTGCATGTATGTGTCTACATACCTTCCCATCCTGGAGACCACACAGGACTATCACATTTTAATTTCCTTTACGAAGGTGTATATATTAATATCCCACCAGAAACATGGCAGGACTTAACAAGTCATATTCTTCCTAGGGCCTCCTTAAAGGGGCTTATTGATCTCCCAGCAAAATGGGTCAAGATGGGGGAGGAATTTCTTTTTAAAGCAATGTCTCAAAGTTAGTCTCAGCAAAGGCAGACATGGAGGAATCTGCTGCAGAATCTGTCTTAGGAGACTGAGGGGAACTGGTTATGAGAGAGCAGTCCTGTCGTAAGGCCCCAAGGTCTGTGCCACCTCTATAAGTGGGAGGGATAGTCACTGGTTCATGCTCAAATGCTGGTCCTTGGATGACAATGACCCACATGCCACTCTGCCTCATCAAGACCTTTCCTCCTGAGATGGGAATGACACTGCTGGCCTTCCAGACTTCTGATCAAAGAAACTTCACAAACTTCAAGAAATGCCTGACCCAAGCCTTCGCTAGCAAGCTACGGGCCTATAGAAAATACTCACATCCGTGGACTGGTCCCCAGCATAATGCCACATGTCATCCACCATGCTGGTGAGCAAGCTCAGGCTGGGTGGGATGTTGTGAGGAAGCAGCAGGATGCTGAGGGCCTGAAGAACAAATGACAGAGGGGGTACTGTGTGCAGGTGACAGCAGCACACACAGGGCTCACACGAGGTGGGGCTTGTCACAGGGACAGTCTCGTTCTTGCCCTTTGAAACCCATCATGGGTGGAGGTAGCAGCAAGAAACCTTGACTGAAGGTAATGGGGCTGGGGACATGGTTTTGTCCTCAGATGACCTAATCAGTCTCCAGGCCAGCATTTCAAACTGGGAATACTGACAGCTGAAGGGGTCACTCCTGTCTAAGAGTCCTGGAAGCAAGGATGGGAAGGGTACCCCACTCTGTCACAATAAATTTCTGTTGCCTTGTTTGACTCAAGTCGATTCCTGTTCCCAAAACAAACTTCTCCCAGTTGATACTGTCAGAACCAATCTGAGAGCCCCCTTTAGCAAACACCAGCTTCTCCAGGCCCGACGGAACAAGCTCTTAACACTTTACCACTCTATAATGCTCTTGGCTGTGGGGCTGGCAGAGAGGTCCTTCCCTAGCTGGAAAGTGTTCCCTTGCAAAGTGGCCCAGAAGGGAGCACTGTGCTGACCAGGCAGCGGCTGAAACCCAGCACTGCACTGTCCGGGCTTTAGGAGCTATAGGTAATCAAAGTCCATCAGCTGGCCCACCAAGGCCACACACTCAAGAATTCCAGCTGCACAGGACACTGGGTGCTTGATCACCCTCATTGCTAATGTGCTTTTTAACTCAGAAAAGGGCCACACCGTGACAGGCTTCAGAAAGGAGAAAAAGAAGCTTTAGAAAATGGAGGCAGTACTTGCAATGGATACTCTTTTGGCAAGCATTACCCTAGCAATACAACAAGAAGCCCAGTCCTCAAGATCTGAAACACAACAGGGCAAGAGTAAAGATGCTGATACAAACTTCTGACTGTCCTGACCTTTCTCAAGGAAGACTGCTCCTCCTTGAAGGCCTGGTGGTACACTCAGGCTGCTGGGTCCACCCGTGATATGAACTGGTATGCAGGGCCACTCACAGGTCCATGAACTTGACTCAGATGGCTTGGAAGTGTTCCCCATGGCACTCTCTAGCAAGAACCTAGCTCTGCCAAGTGCACTAGGCTTTCCTGGCCCTGTGGTAAAGACCCATGAACTAACTTCTCAACAGTGTGCTAAGTCCTCCAAGGCACAGTGCTGGGGATGGAATATTATTACTGTTGCTCTGGAGCTTTAAGATGGACTCTGTACCCGGGGCCAGTGCTCGATGTAGGGGATCAGCATTCTCAGTCTGGTCTCCACGGCATTCCTCAGGAACTGGTCTGTCTTCCTCTTCCTGGAAGAGGGAAAAGAAAACAGCGTGTCTCTAGTTCAAAAGCAGGGGCCACACTGCCTACTCAGCCCCAGGAGGAATGTGCTGCCAGCTCCTGAGGAAAACTGTCATCACAGGCTGACTCATTTCAGACCCATCTAAGCTGCAGGCTGGTAGCACTACTCTCTGGGCACCTCTTGTATCAGCTTCCCAGGGAGGGCACGTGGCCCATCCCTTGCTGCCACCCTGAGCTATAAAGCCGTGCAACTTACTCTGCCTGGCCCAGCTGTACCAGCTTCTGCTCCTCTTCCAGTACTTGGGTGAGGCGAGCATTGCACTGGGTAACAAAGTGAAGAATCAGCTCACTGCCGTCACTCCCAAACATGCTGGCTGCTGCGCTGGAAAGACCCAAGGACTACAGGAGAGACAGCAGAAAAGGGAGTAAGCATATTGAGGCGAAAAGCCTGATTATCACAAATTCCTCTTTCCTTAACGGGCTGGACTTTCAGTGGAGACCCTGACCCTTCACTCTGAGCTTGCGTGATTTCAGGAACCGCCACTGGTCCACCAAACCCCTTAGTTTACGCAAAGCATGACTCCAGGTGTGCATGTTGGAGTTCAGTGGCTGGCTCGGGGATGGTGCATGACCAAATACAGAACTCAGGAGTCTACTTTAGGAATCCTGCTTAGTATGGGAAGGCTCTAGTTTCACTGTTGTTGCTGTGACAATACCCTAGCACTCAGGAGGCAAAGGCAGGCAGGTCTCTGAGTTCGAGCCCAGCCTGGTCTACAGGTCAAGTTCCAGGACAGCCAGGGCTACACAGAGAAACCTTGTCTGTAAACAAAACAAAACCCAAAGCAACATGAGGAAGAAAGTGGAGTTTATTTGGCTTCCAATTCTAGGTTTCAGATGCTATCACTTCAGGGAAGTCAAAGCAAGAAGTCAAGCAGAGTCGTTTCATATCCACAGTCAAGAGCAGAGAGAACAGGTCTGCTCACCCTATCACTTGTTTGTTGCCGCTTAGTGCTCAGATAGCTTTCTCTGCTCTCACAGTCAAGAGCTCATCTCACAAAAGAGTGCCACCCACATTCTCCTCCATTAACAACCCAGACAATCCCCCAGAGGCATGCCCACAGGCCAACCTGATCTGCATCAATGTCTCAATCAAGGACTCTCAGGTGACTCTAGGTTGTGGCAAATTGGTAACTAAAAACTAAGCATCATGGGAAGGGATAGTTCTCTTTCTGCTGGACTGCTGCCCTATTTCAGCACAGCACGGGAGCTTGCTGCAAAGGAGCTCAAAGAGGACCATGCTATGATCCTCCTGGTGAGCACGTTCTAGCAACACAGACTATGACACTGGACCAGGCTCCTTCACTTCCCTTCATTAAATGGGTCAAAATACCCCTTCCTACCACAGACCAGTTAGAGCTGAGCTATAGCACTGGAACCTGGGCTCCACCAACACTGCAGGGGCATGGAGAGAACATGCCCTTCCTGTCACACTCCCTTCACCCAGAGCTCCAGCAAAGTGGGTCTGCCAGGTGTCTGTCTTTAATCATTCAGTTATTTTGCAGTGTGGGGATGAAACCTAGGGTCTGGGCATGCTAATCAAGCATTCCACCACTGAGCTACAGCCCACACTCTGTCAGATGTTTAAACACATTTTCTTCAGGAAAGCCACTAAGGAGCCACAAGCAGAGATAGCCTTTGCTTTCCTGATCCCTAGTGATTGTTGAGCATCTACGGAGGCAGAACCTCGATGGTAACAGGAACAGGCAGCAGGAAAGGAGGAAAAATACATTAATATGACTTCCTGCTGCAGGGCAGGGGAGCTGCCTTTCTTCCGCAGGAGAGCAAGAGTGCAGCAGCGCTGACATGAATGGTGGCTGCAGGATGGCTGCAGGATGGCTGCAGGATGGCTGCAGGATGGCTGCAGGCCGCTGTGCACTTTACACACTCCGTCTCACTGCCCCACACACTAGCTCCGTTCAGGGGCATTCCTTACAGATCAGGAAACGGAGGCTTACAGCTCTCACCCACAAACTGGGTCGGCAGTCTACAGGTAGCAAGCACCCAGTATGAAAGAAGATAAGAGGAAAGCCAGTTAACAGAGTATTCCATTTCATCCAATTTTTCCAAACAATCCTATTAATTTCTCTCACATTTGTGAAATCTCCATCAATTTCTTCCTTTCCCCCACAAATTTCTGCTTCCTCCTACTCCTTACTTAGGTTCCCCAAGCTATCACATGTACTCTTAAAAGAAATCAAAAGCCATCCTATGGGAATTCCCTTAGTGTTTAAAAACTAAACCCAGTGAATTTGAGGCCAGCCTGGTCTACATAGTGAATTCTAGGACAGCCAAGCCTGTATTGAGAGACTGTGTCTAAAAAACAGAAAGAAAGAGAGAGAGAGAGAGAGAGAGAGAGAGAGAGAGAGAGAGAGAGAGAGAGAGAGAGAGAGAAAGAAGAAGAAGAAGAAGAAAGAGAAAAAAGAAAAGAAAAGAAGAGAAAAGAAAAGAAAAGAAAAGAAAGGGAAGAAAGAAAGAAACTAAACCCACGCTGCCTTCTCCAGTACGTCTAAGGCCAGTCCTTCCACCTCTTTTCCAATCTTGCCACTCCTGCCTTAAGAATCTCGTGGTTTTGATTTTGCCCGCCCCTCTGTTATCTCCACCCCCACTTGTGTTTTGCTTTTTTCCCCACAAGTATTCAACCATGCTCAACTTCCACCCCGCGTCCCCTGCTTGGCACAGTCTTCTCAGCCTCTGTTCTCTACTTCCTCCACGCCACAGCCCACTCCCTCTGCTTCTGACCCAGGACCCAACAGCTATCACTACAATAACCAACAGCTAGCTGTGGAAGGTATCTTTTGTTCTCTCTACAGTACCAAGATGCTCTAACCCAGACATTCTCTTGATAGGCTCTCAATATGCAGCCCAGGCTGCCCTCAAACCTGCAGGATCCTCTTACCTCAAACTCCCAGTGCTGGACTAGCGGTGTGAGCCACCACCTCTAACTGGGCTTCTCAGCTTTATACTTCTGCCACATGCTCACATCCAGACACAAGCTAGGAGATTCAGAAGCCACCTGCAGTCCTGCTAGCTCCTCTGTTCAGACCCATTATATATGCTCGACACCTCCAGCTCGGACGAGGGCCAGACATTAACAATCAAAAAGTACAGAAGACAAAATACTAGGCCCAGACTATGAAGCATGTGAAGGAAAATATCCCCACCCCTAGTTTCTGGTGGCAGAGAATCCAAGAGAACAGCTCTCAGACTTAACAACCTTAAGCCTGAGGTCAGCGATGGACAAGCTCTGGAGCTGATTATCCACCTTAAGGTTCACTACTCCACAGCTTCATCTGTCCAGGACGGTGAACAGTGATTAGTGGGTACCAACAGACAAAGCACCTCAAGACAGGCACAGGCAAGGACTTTCGGAAAAGGACCAACAGCACAGGGAACAATCAAAGAATTGACAGACGGGATTATAGCAAACTAAAAGGAAGAGTCTGGGAGGAAATCTTTGCTAAGTACACACGACAGACAATTAACATTTAGTGTCTCTAAAGAACCGGATCCAGCTCTTTCACTCAGAGCAGGCAGTAACACTACCACCAAGTTCAACCATGGCTAAGATGAAGGACTTGTGTCCTCTTGGCAAGGAGGAACTGATGAAATGCAGGGACACTGGAAGGTGGAGCTGTCCCAGCTACGTGTCACTAAAGTGACAGATGGCACACAATCCTGGCTCTTCAAACTCCAAGTTGCCTGCAGATCTGTCAGCCCTGTTTCCACAGTCATTAACTACAGTCAGAATGAGCTGGGTTGGTGGCACAGACCTTCAATCCCTGCATTCAAGGCAAAGGAGAAAGAAAACCTCAAGAAATTCTGTGAGGGCAAGCCTCTGGACCTGGGCTCAAGAAGCTAGGAGCCATACTCTGAGCTCCAAGCCTCTCACACCTAAGAAGCCAGAAGAAAAAGATAAAGCGCCATGCAACAAGGCTCCCAAGCAAAAGCAGCTGGAGACAGGAAGCAAGTCCGCAGAACCCCTCAGCAAGTCTTGAGTGTAGCTTCAGCAATAAACACAAAGCTGACACAGACAAGAACAAGATGAAACAAACCTCCAAAAATGAAACAAAAACAAATCATGCAATCAACAAATACATTCGTGAATGGAATACAAAGTCCTCATGAGAAAAAAAAGACAATCAATAAATATTTGAAAACTATCCTTAACTATCAGAGAAGCATAAACTAAAAGTGTTTTGAGGGCTGGAGAGATGACCCAGTAGTTAAGAGTCCTTGTTCTTTTCTCCCAGCACCTACACTGGGTGGCTCACAGCCTCCTCTAACACCAGCTCCAAGGGATCCAATGCCCTCCAAGTGGCGCTCTCTCTCGCGCTCTCTCGCTCTCTCTCTCTCTCTCTCTCAATAATAATAATAATAATAATAATAATAATAATAATAATAATAATTTTTATTTAAAACAGAATGGCTTTGAGGGCTGGGCATGGCACAAACATATAACCCCAGTTCTTGGAAGTTGGAAGTAGGAACATCAGTAGTTTAGAGTTCAAGGCCAACCTCAGATATATACAAGTCTGAGGCCAGTCTAGCCAACATCAGACTATCTTAAAACAAACGAACAAAAGTTTGCTTTGAGATTCCACCCCATCCTGGTCAAAACGGAAGCTTCAAGAAAACAAGTAATGAGAAATGATGTCAAGGACATGAGAAAAGGGGAATTGAGAGGACTTCACTATAAAGCCCTGGCTGGCCTGGAACCATGTAGTTCGCTGGCCTCAATCTCATGGTGATATTCCTGCCTCTGCCTCTCAAGTCCTGGGATTACAGACATGAGTCACTGTGCCTTCAACACGAAGGTGGGGACTTTAGACACCATTGGTGGCAATGTAAACTAGTGTAGGCACTGAGAGAATTAGTATGGAAGTTCTCAAAAAACTAAAGAAAACTGCCGTGAGATCTAGCTGTACCACACCTTAGTGTACACCTCAAGGAGTCTAAGTCAGTGTTTACAGAGATACTTGTACATTCGTGTTTATTGCTACACGACTCTCAATAGTCAAGATGTGGATCCAGTGCTGATCTGACAGGTACCCAAACTACACGGAGAAAACCTGTCTCGAAAAACCAAAAAGGAAAAAGGAAAGGAAAGAAAAAGAAAATGTGTTAAATATACACAAAAGAGTTGTATTCAGACGTAAGAAGGAAATTGTTGTGGAGTATTATTTTAACTAGGCAAGATGTGTTACATTTGCTTATGCTGCAGAATATTACTTTAACTGTGTAAAGATGTGTTACATTTGTTTATGCTGTGGAATATTACTTTAACTGTGTAAAGATGTGTTACATTTGTTTATGCTGTGGAATATTACTTTAACTGTGTAAAGGTGTTACATTTGTTTATGCTGTGGAATATTACTTTAACTGTGTAAAGGTGTTACATTTGTTTATGCTGCATTTGTTTAATTCTGTAAAGAGGTGTTACATTTGTTCATGCTGAATTATTTTAAGATGTGCTGCATTTGTTCCACCTTGCCTGCCTAAGGCACCTGATTGGTCTAATAAAAAGCTGAACGGCCAATAGCCAGGCAGGAGAGGGATAGGTGGGGCTGGTGGACAAAGAGAATAAATAGGAGAAATTTAGGCTCCAGAAGGATGAGAGAAGAGGAGGAGAGAATGAGGGAGAAAGAGAGGGACAGGCCCAGGGCCAGAAGCTAGGCTGCCAGCCAGCCAGACACAAGAAGCAGGAAAGTAGGGCATACAGAATGAAAGAAAGGTAAAAGCCTTGACACAAAATGTAGATGAAGAGAAACAGGTTAAGTTATAAGAGCTAGCACGAAATGAGCCCAAGCTAAGGCCTAGCATGATTTGGGAGCTGGTTGATGGACCAAAGAAAAAGCCTGCTACAGGAAATGAAGGCATTCACAGGAAAACTGATGAAATTGGACATTATGTTAATTAAAATAAGCTAAATTCAGAAGGACACATACTTGAATGTTTTCTCTTACGGGCAAAATTTAGATTTAAGTGTGTGTGTAACATGAAAGCAGAAAGGGGACTCTGAGGGAGCAAGGGAACGCAATGGAATTACGTCATGAAAGCAGATAGGAAACTACTGGGGTGAAGGGAGAGAGGAGATCAACACGAGAGAAAGAGGACAAAAGGGGGTACACATGGAATACAAACAAAGCATAATGATATAGAGGTATGAAATGTCGTAATGAAGTCCATTTCTTGGAATGCTAGCCCCCAAATATAACGGATAGTAAACACCCAGTGATGGAAGACTTGCTTAGTACGCTTCAGGCTAAGTTTCCATTCTCAACACACAATAAAGAAAAAAAACTTGCCTGGGCTCGAGTGAGTTTGAGGCTATTTGGGTAACTTAGCAAGAGAAAACTCTGGCTTAAAATAATGGAGAGATGGTTTAGTGGTTAAGAGCACTGGCTGTTCTTCCAGAGGACAGGAGAATTCCATTCCCAGCACCCACATGGCAGCTTACAATTATCTGTACTTCTAATTCCAGGAGATCTGACAACTTCTTCCAGTCTCTACAGGTACCAGGCATGCATGGGGTGCCCAGACACACACCTATAACACCCATACGCACGGAAACAAAGTAATTTTTAAAATGTATTAAAAAAGAAACTCTGAGTCACTGTTCAGTGGCAGAGTGCATGCATGAGGCTCCAGTTCAATCCCAGCAGCACACACGTGAATGGTGCTGGACTTGGGAGACTGCAGAGAACACTCAGCAGTTTAGAACACTTGCTGCTCTTACAGAGAACCTGGTTCAGTTCCTAGCACCTACAAGCAGCCCACAGCCATCTGTAACCATTTGTTCCAAGAGATTCAACACCCACTTCTGGACTCCTCAGGCACAGGTACATGTGTGGTGTGTATAGATATCTATCTATATCTATACACACACACACACACACACACACACACACACACACACACACACACACACACAAATAAACCCTTAAATTTAAAGAAAAATATTGCTAGACAGAGCTCAACAAGGAAAGGAATTGTGTCATGTGAACACATCACTGTCCCTACAAAGTGTCTGGCACATAACATTGCTCAATAAATATTTAAAGAATGACTAAGAGTTCTTAAATTATTTTTCATGTTAAAAGAATAGGTGCTGGGCGGTCGTAAGGCATGCCTTCAATACTGGGGAGGCACAGACAGGCAGATCTCTTAGTTCAAAGCCAGCCTGAACTACAGAACAAGTTCCAGGACAGCCAGGGCTATATAGAGAGACTCTGTCTCTAAATAAATAAATACACAGATTAAATAAATAAACAAACAAATAAATAAAGCCATTTCTATCCTATGGGGAAGAAAGAAAAAAGAAGACAACCCAGACAACCCTGTAGTTGTGAAGCTCTGAGCTAGACTGGAAGAAAGCATGAGGCCCTTTGTGGTTCACTTGGGTCTGCTGTCCCACCCTCACCTCTACCTACCTGGGCTCCTTCAGCAATGGCCTCTGCAGTCCAGCCATGGGCAGGCACAAACTCTAGGGCTGCTGTCAAGATGCGATGCTGCAGCTGCTCCTCACTCTCATAATCCTCTTCCTCCTCTCCACTCTGGTCTGTGTACCTGAGATACAGGGCCCAGCACACATCACCTCTACAGCACAGGGTTACTCTACAGCCTGGCATGCAGAATGAGCCCAGCCAGGAACAGGGGTCCTGGGTCTCCTCTAAGCATGTTAAGAGGGGCTTTGCTTCTGTATTAGTATGGATGTTTTAATACCAACAAGGCTCAAATCCTATCATCCTTTCCCTCTCTCCACAGTAAAAAAATGTCCAGGGATTTGAGTTCTTATGATATGAAGACAATGGCCCTGTACCAGCCTGGGTTTCTGCTTATCATCCTTAAACAAGTGTGTCCAACCTGGGGCCCATAGGCTATATGTGCCCTATGAGAACTATGGATATGCTCAACATATTTACAGATGACAAGGTCATGTCGCAGAGTCATAGGTTGGACACTCCATGGTGTTTAAAGGCTTCTCTTATGTCTGCACTGGGCTGTAACTCCAGGAGAGCAAGAAAAATGGTTAGTTTATTCATAGGTATAGATCCTCAAAAAATATTTGTTGAGTTGCAAAGTGTTTAGCTGGGTATCTGCCAGCTATCCTAGCACATGGGAGGTTGAGACAGGAGGAATTTCAGGAGTTTAAGGCCAGTCTCAGCTACACAAGAAGAACATGTCTCAAATTTATCATCAATCAACCAATCAATAAAATGAACAACAGAGGCTGGAGAACATCTCAGCAGTTAAGAGCAATTACTACTCTTGCAGAGGATCTGAGCTCAGTTCCCAGAACCCACACTGGGCAGCTCACAACTGTCAGTAACTTAAACTCTAGGGCAGCAGGTCTCAACCTGTGGGTCTCAATCCCTTGGGGGTCTAACAACCCTTTCACAGGGGTTGCCTAAGACCATTGGGAAACACAGATATTAACATTACAATTCATAACAGCAGCAAAATTACAGTTATGAAGTAGTAATAAAAATAACTGTATGGTTGGAGGTCACCACAACATAAGGAACTGTACTAAAGGGTCGCAGCACTAGAACTGAGAACCACTGTTCTAGGGAGTCTGATGCCTTGCTCTGGCCTTTCAAAACAGACTCACACACATACAATTTTTTTAAGTACTTTAAAAAAATTGGGCTAGGCATGGACATATATACCTTTAATCCCACCACTCGGAAGGCAGAGGCAGGAGGATCTCTGTGAGTTAAGAGGCCAGCCTGCTCTACATAGCTAGTTCCAGGACAGAGCTACACAGAGAGATCCTGTCTCAAAACACCAAAGCCAACCAACCAACCAACCAACCAACCAAACAAACAAACAAACAAAAAACCCAGATCTAATGGAAATGTAAATTATTATTACCATGTGGAAGCCAAGTTTGCCCTATACAGGCAATGAAACTTTTTTTTTTTTAAAAAGATTTATTTATTTATTATGTATACAGAAGAGGGCGCCAGATCTCATTACAGATGGTTGTGAGCCACCATGTGGTTGCTGGGAATTGAACTCAGGACCTCTGGAAGAGCAGTCAATGCTCTTAACCTCTGAGCTATCTCTCCAGCCCCCAGGCAATGAAACTTTATTTATTTTTTTTAAAGATTTATTTATTTATTATGTATATGGAAGAGGGTACCAGATCTCATTACTGATGGTTGTGAGCCACCATGTGGTTGCTGGGAATTGAACTCAGGACCTCTGGAAGAGCAAGTAGTGCTCTTAACCTCTGAGCCATCTCTCCAGCCCCACAATGAAACTTTAAATGTGTTTATCTTTTGCCTCTATGCTCTATGTAGCCCAGGCAAGCCTTGAACCTGTGATCCTTCTAGTGCTGGCTAGATTTATGTTAACTTGATACAAGCAAGAGTTATCTGAGAGGAGGGAACCTCAACGGAGAAAACACCTCCATAAGTTCCAGCTGTAGGGCATTTTCTTAACTAGTGATTGATGGGGGAGGGCCCAGCCTGTGTGGGTGGTCCCATCCCTGGACTGGTGGTCCTGGGTTCCATAAGAAAGAAGGCTAAGCAAGCCATGAGGAGCAAACCAGTAAGCAGCACTCCTCCAAGACCTCTGCATCAGCTCCTCCTTCCAGGTTTCTGACTGTCTGAGTTCCTGTCCTGACTTCCTTCTACGATGAACAGTGATGTGGAAGTGTAAGCCAAGTAAACCCTGTCCTCCCCAACTTGCTTTGGTCATGGTGCTTCATCACCGCAATAGAAAACTTAACTAAGACACTTCAGTAGTTGGGATTACTTCTTCAGAGTTCTTCACTTCAAAGTTCCCACTTCTACGGAGAGAGACACACGTGCTTTATCATATTATGTCTCCTACCAAACAATGGAACCTAAATAGTCATCTAAGACAGGTTAAATACATTTTGGTTCATTCATTACCAGAATATTATACCACTACTAAAATGACACGAACTGTGAAAAGACATTAATAATCTACTATGGAACAGGCTATGGTATATATCTATAATCCTAGCACCTGGGAGACTGAGTCAGGAAGATTGCTAAGTTCAAAGTCTGCCTAGGCTACAGAGTGAGATCTCAGCTTTAAAAAAGAAATGCTTATAGAAATATCTAAAAGACATTTTTATGTCAGACAAGTTATCTCTGTGTATGATTTCAAGTATTCTCCACAATGCTTAGATTTTCTAAAATGCAAAGGCACTGCTGTTATCCTTAAAAATAACCGAAAGCACCAGGTACAGTAGCTGACTGCTGTAATACCAGTGCTTTGGAGACTGAGGCTGGAAGGTTCCCAGAGTTGAAGGCCAAGTCTGGGCTATCAGCCTGGGGGTGCAAAGTACCACCAGCTCAACAAGAGCTAAACAACAAGACCCTATCAGAAAGAAAAGAGGGAAGGGAGGAGACGGAGAGGAGGGAAGGGAATAGAAGGGAGGAAAAGAAAAAAATGTCTGAAGGCAAGAGGGGCTGGTGAGGCTGGGCAGTGGTGGCGCACACGTTTAATCCTAGCACTCAGGAAGCAGAGGCTGGAGGATCTCTGTGAGTTCGAGGTCAGCCTGGTCTACAGAGTGAGTTCCAGGAAAGGCTCCAAAGCTACACAGAGAAACCCTGTCTCAAAAAAACAAACAAAAAAACCCACTACACTACACTACACTACACCACACACACACACACACACACACACACACACACACACACACACACACACAAAGAGGGGCTGGTGAGGAAAAAGGTACATTCTGAAGAATGCAAAGTGGCCAGCAATGGGTAGATCTGGACACTAATGCTTACCTGGGGGGCTGACGAGGATGCTCTGAGTCGGGTGTTTCTGGCCCCTGTGTCTCAGAATGCTGCTGAGAAAAAGATTGGGGAGGCTGCTGCTTCTGCCCTTCTGAAGACCTGAACCCCACAGAAGTATGGAAGGCACGTGGCATCAGAGGTGATCTGCAGCGGGCCACTGAAACAGAAACAAGACTGTTGGTCAGGGACATTCACCATGGAACACCCCTGAGATCCAGAGTGGAGATAAGAATGAGGAGGAAATCCACAGTAGGGATGCCTCTGCAGCCACTCATTCCAGTGTTGAGTCCCCCACAGACACCTTGTGAAACAGAAACCTTGAGACATGTAAACCAATTAACAGAAGACCTGGCTGTCTTCTTGGCCTGTTTCTATCATTGGTCAGCTGTACGGCTCTGTATAAAACATTTCCCTCAATATACAGATTAAAGTAATTGTTTTAATTATTACTGTGTGTGCATAATGTACATGGATATTCATTCAACGACACATGTTTGGAGCTCAGAGGACACCTTTGTGGAGTTGGTTCTTTCTTTTTACCCTTATATCCATTCTGGGAATGGAACTCAGGTTGCCAGGTTTATGTGTCAAGCACCTTTATCCAATGAACCATCTTGCTAGCCCCATAATATGCAGCTTTTTAAAACCCACAGATTAAGAGTGTTAGTCTCTACTTGTTCAATAACAATGTTAAGGTACCCTCCAAAAGTGAAATGAAATACCTATGTACATATTATAACAGTGCCTACCTTCAAGTGTTTACATGGTATTTCTTTTCCTTCTTTTTTGTGTTTGTGTGTATTGTGTGCATGTCTGTATGTATGTGGGTAGCTGAGCATGCACAAATATGTGTAGGCTTGAGGTCAACTTTGGGAATCACCCTCAATCTGTTCTTCCTCTTTATTCCTTGAGGTAGGTAAGGTCTCTCAGTCTGACCCAGAGCTTACTGATAAGGCTAGTCTTGTTAGCCAGCTTGAACTAGAGATCCCCAGTCTCCACCTTTGGGCTTCTTTTCTTTCTTCCTTTTTTTGTTTGTTTGTTTTGTCTCTGAGACAAGGTCTCAATGTACAGTCCCGGCCGGCCTGGAACTCACTATGTTGACCAGGCTGTCCTCAAACTCCCAGAATCTGCCTCCCTGCCTCCTGAGTGCTGGATTAAAGGCGTGTACCACCACACCCAGCATTTTATATGGGTTCTGAAGACCAGGACTCTGGTCCTCACACTCAAACACTTTAACCTCCGAGCTACCCCCCTAACCTTTGCAACCCCACTACTGTAGGAAATATCGGTAGGGTCTCCTGTCTAAAAACTCATACTACATTTTCCTTTCCCAACATTTTATCATCAAAATTTGTAAACTTGTAGATAAGCTGAAGGAATTGTGAACACCTGTATATCCACTCCAGCTTCTACAGATTTATCATGCTCTTCATTAGTCCACTTTAATTTCTGATTATTTATTGCAGATCCCAGTGTTCTGCATTTCCAACATTTCAGCCTATGTATCATTAGAGTTCACTGATTACTGTTCCTTTATGAATTGTTTATATACAATGAAATATACAAATCTTTTGTTGTTGTTGTTGTTGTTTTCAAGACAGGGTTTCTCTGTGTAGTTTTGGTGCATGTTCTGGATCTCGCTTTGTACACCAGGCTAGCCTTGAACTCACAGAGATCTACCTGGCTCTGCCTCCTGAGTGCTGGGATTAAAGGCATGCGCCACCACTGCCCGGCGAAATATACAAATCTTAAATATATCATCCTGTGAGCAATGTAAACATATACACTTGTATAACAGGAATCCTATGTAGCCAGACATTACTATCACCCCAGAAAACTCTCTCCTACCCTTTCAGTCCCCATACTTCTGTTCTGAAATTTACACCCTAGATTACTTTTTGCTTGTCCTAGGATTTTATCTACATGTTTTAAATTTTTCTCTAGTTTCTTTTGTTTCATATGTATTTTAAAACTATGTTTGTTTTTTAAGACAGGGCTTCTCTGTGTAGCCCTGGATGTCCTGGAACTCACTTTGTAGACTAGGCTGGCCTCGAACTCAAGAGATTTGCTGGGATTTAAAGGTGTGCACCACCACTGTTTGGCTAACTTTTAAAGATTTATTGAAGTGTATGAATGTCTTGCCTGCATGTATGTATATGTACCACATGTCTGCCTGATGACCACAAAGGAGAGAAGAGGGGTCTGGGAACTGAACCCTGGGCATCTGCAAACAACGAGTACTCTTCACTGATGAGCCATTTCTCAAGCCCTGCTTAGATTTATTACTTATTTATTTTTACGTGTATGAGTCTTTCGCCTGCATGTATGTATGTGCACCATGTGAATGCCTTGTGTCCATGGAGGCCAGAAGAGACTATTGGATCCATGGAACAGGTAGGAACTGAACCTGGGTCCTCTGGAAGAACAGCCAGTGCTGCCTCTTTCCAACCCATTACTTAGTTTTAAATTATGTATACTGGTGTCAGTCTGTGTGTGGGTATGAAGAAGGCATGCGATGCCCTGGAGCTGGAGTTACAGGTGGTTGTGAGCAGCCCAAAATGTGAGCTGGGAATCCAACTAGGGTCCTCTCAAGGGCAGCATGACCTCGTAACTGCTGAGCCACCTCTCTAGCTTCCCAGATCAGTATATTTTTAAAAGATCATTCTAGGTAACTCTTTGAGGAGTCCACAAAACCACTTGGGAATGTTTTACTTTCTGTGACTCTCGAAAAACCATTCTCCTGGGTCTGTCTTATTTTCAAGTGTCTCCTTTTTTTTTAACCCTTGTGCTTAAGCCTACATTAAAATCTCTTTGTTAAATCCTGTTTTAAACACACACACACACACACACACACACACACATATCAAAAGGTCAGTTTATATTATTTTGAGACAGAGTCTTTCTATATAACTCAGGTTGAGACAGGACTACACAAGTTCAAAAAAGAAAAAAGGAATAAAAAAGAAAAGCATTGGGTGGTGATTTTTGTGCACCCTAATAAAGCTTATCTGGGGATCAGAGAACAGAGCCAGCCACTAGATTAGACATAGAGGCCAGACAGCGGTGGCACATACCCTTAATCCTATCACTTGGGAGGCAGAGATTCGTCTGGATCTCTGTGAGTTCAAGGCCACACTGGAAACAGAGTCAGGCAGTGGTGGCACACACCTTCAGTCCCAGTACTGGGAAGCACACACTCTTTTAATCCCATGAAGTAAGATGGCAGGACACAGAAAAGTATATAAGGCATGAGTAAATAAGAAGTCTCTATCTTGAGGCTGAGGATTTCGAAGAGGTAAGAACATGGCTAGCTTGTTCTTTCTCTGATCTTTCAGCTATCACTCCAATATTGGCTTTGTTTTGTTTGTTTTTTTGTTTTTTTTAATAAAATTACACCATGGAGCTGGAGAGATGGCTCAGTGGTTAAGAGCACTGGCTGTTCTTCCAGAGGTCCTGAGTTCAATTCCCAGCAACCATATGGTGACTCATAACTATCTATAATAGGATCTGATGCCCTCTTCTGGCATATATGCAGACAGAACACTCATTAAAGAAAAAAAAAAAGGGTAAAAAGTTTTTTTTCTTTTTTTTTTTTTTTTTAAAGGATGATGATGGCACACTCTCTTAAGCACTCAGGAGGCAAGGGCAGGCCAGTCTTTCTGAGTTCAAGGTCAGTCACAGCAAGTTCCATGTCAGCCAGGGACATAGAGTGAGACCCTGTCTCAAAAGTTTTAGAAAGGGGAGGGGTGCTTTGGAGGTATCTGCCGCAGAGTGCTTGCACAGTACTACAAGAGATGGATGTTTGGTTTTTCAGGGTCCAGCCATTATAAAGCTGCTGTGAATACACTTCAACTTTTTGTGGACACAATTTCTTGATTAAATACCTAAGACTGGATGTGTTGGACCCAGGTATTATTTTTACTAAACATATCTTGTCCGAAACTTTAGATAAAATTGGCAGAAAGGAAGTCATTGAAAACAATAATGTGGAAAGAAACACAGAATACCATGCATAAAAACATCAGCATTTTGTTATA
>CABHPR010120753.1:26822-50419 GCA_902168415.1 Peromyscus melanophrys | reverse complement strand
ATATATATATATATATATATATATATATATATATATAATTGCAGAGTGAGAATTTTATTTAAGCATATCCTTGAATAAGAGCTAACTAGAAAAAAAGAAAGAACAGAACTAAGTAAGTATACCTGACATGAGAGTTGAATTAGGAAACGTAAGAAATGAAAACTTATGTGGATAGTTTAAAATTTAAGCAGAAAAGTATTGATGACTATTTCAAGAAGTGTGAGGAAGGAGGGCTAAAGGATATGACTTTAAGGTAAGTGAGAAATGGCTCAATTAAGGACAGTAACAGTGTTGGAGAAGATCAGAATTAGAATAGAGATGGGACAAAGAGAAGTCAATGTAAAAGAGCATTCAAGACATATAACAGTGAAAGCTCTAGTGGTGGCTGGGCACGTTTGTGTGTTGTTGTTTGGTTTGTTTGTTTGTTTGTCTTTTTGGGGGAGCCTGCCACCCAGCTCCCAAATAAATCACACACGGAGGCTTAGTCTTAATGATGAATGCCCAGCCTTAGCTTGTGTTAGTTTCTAGCCAGCTTTTCTTAAATTATCCCATCTATCTTTTGCCTCTGGGCTTTTCCCAGTCTCTTACTTCTATAAATCTACCTCTTACTCCGTGGCTTGCTGTGTAGCTGGGTGGCTGGCCCCTGGAGTCCTCCTCCTTTTCTCTCGTTCCTCGATCTCTCCTCCCAGATTTCTCTCTCTATTTATCCTCTCTGCCTGCCAGCCCTGCCTATCCTTTCTCCTGCCTTACCATTGGCTTTTCAGTTCTTTATTAGACCATCAGATGTTTTAGACAGGCACAGAGCTTCACAGAGTTAAACAAATGCAACATAAACAAAATAACACACCTTAAAATAATATTCTACTACATTTGTGCATGCTTGTAATTCCAGCACTTGGGCATCTGAGACAGGAAGATACTGAGTTCAAAGCCAGTCTGGGCTACATAGTAGCAAGGCCTTGTCTCAGTAAAACAAAGTAATAATTTTTTAAAAACTCAGTACTTAATTAGTAAGAGGAATTGCAAGGAAACATAGTGGTTAAGCAAACATGCCCAAGCGGTTCTGAGCTCTGCCACTTATTAGCTGCTTGAAATTTATCAGATTTTAACTTTCTTTCCCTTTCGTTTCCCCTTCTAGAAAATGGGTTTTGTAGTACATTTCATAGGATTGTTACACAGATCAGATGAGGAAATGCATGTTAGTGTAATGGTGTAAACATTTAGTAATTAGTTGCTGTGATTGGAGTTGTGTCTTTCAGAAGTTTATTTTCATTAGGGAAGTGAATGGATGTTATAGGCTAGGAAGGTCTGTCCAAACGTACTATAACAACTTGGTGACATGGAAAAGAATTAAGTTTGATTCAAGAATTAAATGATAGTTTATGTATGGAAAGTCATTTATAGTGTTTTCCAATTTAGTATGTCATTTGGTCCACACTTCACTTTAACCTCCCCAAACCATCCTCTGGGGATGTGATTGTTTTTAGCATGCATGCAGAAGAGCTGTTGGTCTAGAGTCTATATGGTTAAGCAGACAGAAGTAGAGTTGGGATGGCCAATCCTGTCATCTTGTTCTTCCCCATCCTCCCATTCCCCCCTTCATAATCATTTTGGTTGGAAAGAGTTTAACTTTAGTCAAAATGCTTACCAGAGAATGAGACAAACATATTCACCTTCCCTTTCCTCTCATTTTTGTCACTCACACACAATCGTTTGAGCAGCACTAATCTGGAGCAATGTTTAAGAATTTATGTGTGGAGTGTTGTCTTTGGGGTTTGGATTTAAAGCATCAGTGAAACCACAAGAAAGTAATCAGGAGCATAATTGAGCAGGTGAAACAAATTTGTTAAGTTTGCTTTGGGAAAACAATAACTGGTTTATAAGTAATAAATCAGCCTTAGGTTCCATGTTCCATAATGAGAGTGGGAACAAGGGAGAAGATAATGCATTGGTTCCGAAGACATCTGAAACTGTAAGCCATGCATCTAATACTTCTGCTTTCAATGGAGGGGGTGATAGAAAGGAGATCTTTGTCATTAGCTCTTCTGTAATGCAGATGTTGCTTCAAAGAATTTATCTTGTGCATGCTGTCATGAGATATTTTTAATATATCACAAAGCAAGGAATTTGGAGTATACAATTAAACTGTAATGTGCTATGTAGAGGAACATAATTTCTATTAAGTATTGATCTTTAAGACAAAGATGGACAAATATATTTAGCATACAATTTTTATTTGAAAAGATTGATTTTTCACTTTCCTTCTTTCTAAAGAAGAGACTGAAAACATCAGAGAATCTCTGAATTAGAACAGACACAAAGGTCATCCACCTTAAGTTCTTGCCATCTTTGTGAGTCACCTTTACTTGTCATCATCCTAAGCTTGAAATGTGTCAGGAATGGAGAACTTGACCCCACCATAGATAGATCATGTCATTTGTAGGCTGATTTAGTTGTTATAAAAATCTTCTTTATTTAATACTATAGCCATAAATTGTCTTCCATATAACAGCCAATGACTAGCACTCCCCTCAATTTTCTCCAACCCCACTCTCAAGCCTAAGAATGTTCTTTCTACTGTCCTTTTATCACTTTGAAGCTGTATTTATGCATCATCTCAACTGTGAGCTCCTTAAGGGCATGGGCCACATCATATCTTTGAATGTGTCTGGTATGTAAAAAGGTGTTTGAATTGAGAACAACATAGTATTCAACCCCTTCACTGTTCAGGCTACTCTTTTTTTGTTCTCTGACTTATCTTTCATTAAACAAATATTTATTGAATGCCTTCTGGTATCAGATACTGCCATCATTTAGATATACATCAGTTAAAGATATATAGGCCTCAAGGGTTAGATATAAGCAAGAAAAGCGCAATGCAAAACAAGGTGATTAGGATGTGATAAAGAATGTGGACAGCACATAGTTTGCTGGTTATCAGAAAAGGTATTTGTTTCTGATTTTGTTGTGACAATGAGGAAATATTCTAAGTGTAGTTTGACTGGCCCTGATGATCATATATTTTACTCCTATTTATATCTGTTTATTGTAGTTTTTGGTGATAGTTGCTTCTAAATGCTAGTACATTATTGTGTAATCATTCAGTAAGAATCTATTGAGCTCCTATCATGTATAAGGAGTTGTGTCAGATACTGAAGCTATAACAATTATTGGAAATAGATATACTAGGAAGCTAATGAAACTTAAGTTCTGACAGCCCTATAACTAATTTTATCTTTGTAATTTTGTATTCCGTTCTTTAAAGACGATCCTGTAATTTGTATAAATACCAAATCAAAACCAACTTGTATTTGCCTTTGGCTAAGAAGAACACAGGTTTTGTTCTGTACTATCATTCTGATGAGAACTGAGATGGAAGCTGAGGTGTGGGAGGGTGGGGTGGGAGGAAACCAACAAACAACAGATTGATATGCAGTAGATGTATAATTTGTCAGGTGGAAGTAAATTTTGTTTTTAAAACGAAACAGAATCATGGAGTAGCTGCTGTGTTGCTATCTCATTTAAGTATTTAGAAAGGAGTCTGATAAAAATGAGATCTGTAAGAAATGGATAAAGCTATGTAGATAGTTAAGAAAACAAACCAAGTAGAGAAAACAACTTGTGCATGGGTCCTGAGTCTAGAATATGTTTGAGGAATGGTGTAGATGCCATTGTAGCAGAAGCTGTAATAAGAAATGGAGTCTGAGACCATAGTGATTTGCTGAGCTTTCTGTTAAGTCATAACTCTCAGTAAACATGCTGCCATTTCTAGTCAGTTGTATTTTCACCTTTGTAAAGGGTTTTCATTTGTATTTCAGATTTTATTGTGTTATATTACAGACAAATGTAGTATGTTAATTTTTTTGATTCTAATAAACTTAAAACTAATGCTGTAATTTGGACCTTAACCATTCTCTAAAGTCTCATATCTTGAAGGATTGGTCTCAAGGACTATTGGGAGGTGATGTAACTTTGGGGAGGTTAAGCCTAGTGGAAGTAAATGAGGTCTTTAAGAGAGTGCCCTTGAATAGATTTTTAGACCAGTAGTTCCCCCATCCTTACTGTTACGAGGTGAAGAGCTTTACACCACTGTATACTTCTGGCCATAATATTCTGCCTCATTTCAGGTTCACAAACAATAGGATAAATAACAGGAGGCTAAAATTTCTGAAACTATGAGCTAAAATTAATATTTATTTCTTTTAAATTCTTTCTCTCAGGTAGTTTGTCACAGGAAGGAAAAGATGATTAGTACAATTAGCTATACTTCTTTCCTTCAGGCCATTTGTAGTTTTAGTCAACATGCCTTCTGTTTGCTATTCAAGTCATTAACATAAATCTTGAAAAGGATGGGGCTTTTTGTTTGGAAACAATTGAGTGACATTTAATCTGTAAATTAGAATTCAGAATATCCTCTTTGAAATACCAGTTTTCTCAGCTTCAATGCAATAAGTTAATTTTTACTCTTTCTTTAAGAGTATCATGCAAACCCATCAAATACTTTCCTAGAATCAAGAAATAAAAACAGTTGTAACTTACACTTCATTATTTTTATGACAAGGAGAGAAAGGAAGAAAGAATGGAAGGAGGGAGGGAGGGAAATTTTTTGTCTAGGACTTGGCACATGTTCAGCAAATGTGAAATTAAAAGTACATCCTCAAGTCAATATGTTTCTTGAAAAAATCTGAGTGTGTGTGTATGAGTGTACATGTGTGCTTATGTTCACACACACTCACACATGCATACACTAGTACACACAGGCACAGCTCTGGTGTGGATGCCATAGGACAGACAGCCTTGGTGTTAGTCTTCAGCTTCCACCATGTTTAAAATAAGATCTCCTTTTTTTTGCCACTGCATAGGCCAGACTAACTGGCCCAGGAGTTTCTGGGGATTCTGTGTATGATACCTTGTCTGGCTTTATGTAGATTCTGAACTTCTGAACTCAGGTCCTCATGCTTATGCAGCAATTGCTTTACCCACTGAGCCATCTCCCCAGCCAGGGACTTGTTACATAATAAAATTATATTAGCTATGAGGTCTCTTTTTCTCTCATTCTCTTCTCTCTCTTTCACACACACACACACACACACACACACACACACACACACACACACACGACGAATGTTAAAAGGTCTTATTAATTAAAAAACCCAGAGCCAGATATTGGGGTGAAAACTGAGAGATCAGAGGAATAGAACAAGCCACAGCCAACCTCACCTTACCAACTCCTCAGCTTCCAAAGAGAGCTACTTCCTGTATACCTATACCTGTATGCCTTTTTGTTCTGCATCTCACTTCCTCTCTCCGGTCAGCTACATTACTTTCCTCTTTCTACCCAGTTGTATCACTTCCTGTCTGTCTATACAGACCTCCAGACCTCTATGATTAACTATTGCTGGAATTAAAGCTGTGTGCCACCACACGTGGCTCTGAACTCACAGAGATCTGGATGAATCTCTGCCCCCAAATGCTAGGATTAAGGGCATGTGCTGCCACTGCCTGACTTCTATGTTTAATATAGTGGGTGGATTTTTCCACTGATCCTCAAATAAGCCTTATTGGGGTGCACAAATAAAATATCACCACATTTCCCCTTTTTTGTCTAAAATAAAAAAATGTTATAACTAATATAACATATAAATGTTATAATGTAGATGTAACCATCTTGTTAAATAAGAAACACAGAGCCAAATACAGAGTTAAAAGCCAAGAGGTCAGAGCAATAGCTAAGAGCTGAGACTAAAAACCTTAGGTTGGGGCCGGGCGTTGGTGGCGCACGCCTTTAATCCCAGCACTCGGGAGGCAGAGCCAGGTGGATCTCTGTGAGTTCGAGGCCAGCCTGGGCTACCAAGTGAGCTCCAGGAAAGGTGCAAAGCTACACAGAGAAACCCTGTCTCGAAAAACCAAAAAAAAAAAAAAACAAAAAACAAAACAAAACAAAAAAAAAAACAAAACCAAAAAAAAAAAAAACCAAAAAAAAAACCTTAGGTTGATGCCTCATTGAAGGCATCAACCCTTCACTGCCATTGTTGTCCTACCTCTCCGCAAGAGACCTACTTCTTGTGTGTTTGTCCTATTTATTGACTTTCTGTTCTGCCTTCTCATTGGTTGTAAACCCAACCACATGACCTCCTTGTCATGCCTGTCTGTACAGACCTCCAGGTCTTCTATGATTGTTATTGAGATTAAAGGCATGTGTCTCCATGCTGGTGGTATCCTTGAACACACAGAGATCTGCCTGTCATGTGATTGGGATTAAGATTGTGTGCTACCACTGCCAGACTTCTGCTATGACTTGCTATTAGTTCTGACCTCCAGGCAACTTTATTTATTAACATACAAATAAAATCACATTTCAGTACATGTAGCAGGGTCCTTGCTGTTGTTCCCTTTGGGGGTGGGGGCCAAGTAGGCACAGAGTCAAACCACACAGACTCCAGGAGAATGTCAAAACAACAAGCTCAGTTTATTCAGGAAGAGGCAAGCCTTATATACCCTCCACCCCACCCTTGGGGGAGGTCTGATGAATATGCATCTGCTGGTGTGACATGGCTGCCTCTCATTGGTCCAGGTCATCTCCAGATCATGTTTCAGCTGCTGTTGCTAAGACCATCAGGCAGGCCCAGGCTGGCTCTCACAAAGTATCTTTTTTACTTGTTTGGGCCGTCTGACTCTCAAGCCCATTAGGGATGAGTCATCCCACAAGTACAAATAAAATATCACCATACTAATGTAAGAAAAACTATATACAGTAAGTACAATAACTATATGCAGTATATACAGGCAATAAATACATGAACAATGTCTAGTCCATTTGCATTTGACAAATTCAGAGAAAATATTCCATTATCTATCCTATCTTTGGGAATCCAAAGGATTGTTTCTAATTTACCTTCTATCCTAATTTGCATTACCAAAGCTGTCTTTCGATGTCTTTCAAACTTATACACTTTACACCTCTTTAGTGAGTTTCTTTTCTAAAATTGTTAACAAGGAAAACTATAACTATCTAATCTTCAACTCTTTCAGAGACCTGAGAAGGAAATAATATTAACTGAGTAAGGAGGAAGTACAAACAAATGACTTATAAAAAAATGTGAGAAATGACAGAAACAGCTGAGTGCCTGGACAGTCACCCAAGGTTCCTCTGTAATGTTAGGGCATCAATCCTCAGCCTACAGGCTTAGCATATCTGACGGACTCATTTGTGTAGCAGGACTTTCTAAAGAGTCTTCCTACCTTGTCTTGGCAAGGTTTGGCAGTCCTTTCTTTTGTGTCCTTCTTGCCCATTTTGGATAGCATACTGTCAGCAGTCCAAGCAAGGGCATTTTCTTGTCCAGTGGCTAACTTTTGCCACAATGAAAGTAAACTCCAAATGGAGTTTCTTCAATGCCCATCATCTTCTCTAAAGTAGATTGGTGCTGCCAGGAGCAGACATGTTTCATTGTCATAAAAAAAACCTATGTTATCAAGACATCATAAATGCCATATTCTACAGATCTCTAAAGTGTTTGAAGATGACCTGTCTATCTAAAATATATCTCTGTTTGACCTTGAAAATATACCTAATATGACTACAAGTTCAATTGTAATGACTACCAGCTTTCATTTCTTTATATCCGAATTAGTTGGTAATAATAACTTTCAAAGATTAGCAAATTGCATTACATTGTTAAATGAACTGTATAGGTGCAATACCCTGAACAAGATTAGAAATATATGTATAATATATTCTAACAAAATTCATCTCAAATTTGTATCAGTAGACAAAATTTGTATCAATATACAAAAATCCAATCCAATGTAAAATATTTTAAACAGTAGTTGCCTTCTAAAAGTAGATTCGGTGATCTACCTTTTTAAATCTTATATCCATATTTCCTCTTTTTTCTTTTCAGAGTAGATTTAATAAATTACCCTTTATTCTATCATTTCCATATCTTTTTGTTCAGAGTAGATTCAATAATCTACCTCTTATCTATATCCTCTTTTTTTAAACAAGAACCCTGAATCTAATTTCCTTTGTTTAACTTTTTTCCTAACCATTAACAATTAACACTTGTAAACAACCATCCTAAACAATGACAATTATCCATAAACCATTGAATGACCAAAAACCACCCACCCCAACCCTTGGGAATATGGGTGTTGTGTCCTCAAAATTACTTCCTGCTGTCTGGGGGCAAAGACATCTTTAGGGGAACCTAAAAAAGAAAAATTTTGGGTTAATTGTCAAGTCCTAGGAGAGGTAGCTGTATCATTTGTTGTCCAGTCTCTGCATAATGTAAAAGTTGCAGGGCTTGTCTCAAGTCCTTACTCTAGTAGTCTGTGAGGCTGGATCATCTCAGCTTCAGCTAGCCATCTCGAAATTGTCCCGAGAAGTTTTTAGTCCAAAGCCAATCTTTGGGTAGTGTTTGTCAGCTTAGTAGTATTATCATTGTCTTGATGGAATTGTCATTGTGGGGGCCCCATCATCTTTTTGGAGACTTCAAATTTGCTGTTAGGTATAGACATGATTCCCTGCAGAAAACTGATAAAAACATGTACAGGCAGCTAGATGAAGCCTTTTTTTCTAGAATTAGTACTCTATATGACCATTAATATCATGATAAAAGTTTAATATATCTATATCTATCGATCTATCGATCTATCTAGATAAGTTTAAGAAAACTTTTAAAGAGTCAAAATAAAACCAAAGAATTATGAGATTTATGGCATTAGAATAGTTCCTTAATTTTGGTTTTCTTCTGTCCCATGTCAGAATACAGAGATTTTGCATTTTCTTTTAAGAAGCATGCTAGGGTTTAGATAAGGAAAGAGTCACTCTTCAACTCCAAAGCCAGCTTTAATTTTTAATTGAATTGGGATTACATAAAGACCATTTGTGTTAAGTGTCTATAGAGAACAGCAGAAACAAACATTTAGAAAGAGTTATGAAATTTTATCTTGTGAGATATGTGATATACCAATAGGCCAATTTACTCTTTTTCTTGGGCCTTTTTTTGGATGATTTGTCCTTTTTATTCAGATGTCTCATTTGTCCAGTGTTCCTCAGATTCCTTAGCCTTCATTCTCCTGAAAGAAAAAAAACAAAAACCCCTTCCCCAGCCCTAACTTCAGGGAGGTTCCCTTTTGGCAAGTTATATCTGATTAAATGAAAACCATTTGTTAGTGGCATAAGTTAGTTTAAATTGAATGGTCATGCTGGTAGATGAACTATCACCACTTCTAATTAAGAGGTCTCTCTTGTTCAAATAGAACCTTTATCAATTTTGATGGTATCCATAGCTTTTCTTCTCCTGTAGAAAGAAAAGCAAAGCCTTGTCTCCAACATAATACATATCCTGGTTTCCATTCTGAGGTCAGCACATCTTTAAAGTATACAGGCTGATAAAATTCTGTAGTTTTTTCTATTATCCAGTGTCTCTCCACAGCTGTTGTTCCTTTCTCATTAGCACTGAGAAAATTCAAAGTTAATAGAGCATTATGTAATCTGTTTCTGGGGGGTTTTGTTACCCCTTTCTGTTTATTTAGCATATCCTTTAGAGTTCGATTTGCTCTTTCTATGACTGCTTGGCCTGTAGGATTATGTGGAATACCTGTAATATGCTTTATCTTGTAATAATCAAAAAACTCTTTCATTTTACCAGGGACATATGATGGAGCATTGTCAGTTTTAACTTGTACAGGTGTACCCATGATGGCTATAACTTCTAGCAAATGTGTGATTATAGAATCAGCCTTTTCAGAACTTAGAGCAGTTGCCCATTGAAATCCTGAATAGGTATTAATGGTATGGTGTACATACTTCAGTTTTCCAAATTCTGCAAAATGAAATACATCCATCTGCCAGATTTCATTCCTTTGAGTACTCTTTTGGTTACATCCTGCTGGTAGTAGAATCTTATTGTAAAAAGAACAAGTAGGACATTTCCTTACAATTTCCTTGACTTGTTGACAGGTTATAAAATAAATCCTTTTTTAAACCTTTACTATTGACATGATGTTTTTTATGAAATTCTGAGGCCTCTAGCACATTTCCTATCAATAACTTAACAATCTCATCATTACCTTGTGCTAGAGGGCCTAGCAGACCAGTATGGGATCAGATGTGAGTTATAATATAAGAGATGATTCCTATTACTGATTATTTCTTGTAACTGAATAAATAATAAAGTTAATTCTGACTCATCAGGGATGAATTCTGCAGTCTCAATATGTAATGCCACACTTTCAGCGTACTGAGAGTCAGTAACTATGTTGAGGGGTTCTAAAAAATCCATTAATACCATCAGAATAGCATACAATTCTGACTTTTGAATCAAATCATAAGGACTTTGAACCACTTTACTTAAATTTTCTGATTTGTAACTTGCCTTTTCTTGTTTGCTTGCATCTGTATAAAATGTAGCGGCTTTAGATACTGATGTTTCCCAAACAATGCGAGGCAGAATCCAGTTAGCTCTCTTTATTAGTTTAATTCTATCACTTTTGGGATGTTTGTTGTTAATCTCTCCCCAAAAAAATACTGCAAGCTCTTTGCCAAGGTTCACTTTCTGCCCATAATTTGTCAGTTTCATTGTTAGTTAAAGGTAGTACAATTTCTGCTGGATCTATTCCTGTTCATTAATGGAGTCTCAATTTTCCTTTTAAAATCAACTCGGAGATCTTTTCCACATAAGTTTTTAATTTTTTCTCTGTTTATTTGGTAGAAATATCCATTCCAATATAATATCTTCCCTCTGCATTAAAATTCCTGTAGTAGAATGCTTAGAGGGTAAAATAACCAAAATGCAAAAAACTTTGGATCCACACGATACACATGTGCATCCGGTATTTTCTTTTCCACCAAAGCCAATTCTTTCTCACCTTCAGCTGATAATTCTCTTGGACTATTTAAGTCCTCATCACCCTCTAAGGTTTTGAACAAATTACTCAGTTCATCATTTTTTACCCCAACAACAGTTTGTAGATGGGAAATGTCTCTGAATAATCTTTGAAATTCATTAAGAGTCCATAATCGATCTCTCCTAATTTGTACCTTTTGGGATCTAATTTTTTGTAGACATATTTTATATCCTAAATAATTAATAGAATATACTCTTTGTATTTTTCAGGAGCAATTTGTAATCCCCAACAAGGCAAAATTTTCTTTACTTCTTCAAACATTCTTTCTAAAGTATCTGCATATGAATCAACTAGTAAAATATCTTATATGTAATGATAAATTATACATTTAGGAAATTGTTTACATATTACTTCCAATGGCTGTCATACAAAATATTGGCACAGGGTTGGGCTATTTAGCATTCCTCGTGGGAGAACCCTCCATTGATATCTCTTAACCAGTTGAGAATTATTATAAGTAGGCACCGTGACAGCAAATCTTTCTCTGTCTTTTTCTTGTATGGGTATTTAGAAGAAACAGTCTTTTAAATTGATAACTATAAGAGGTCATCCTTAAGGCAAAGGTATTCCAGATTGTAGAGAGCCCATTGGCTGAATTACCTTGTTAATTGCTCTTAGATCTGTTACCATTCTACACTTACCAGATTTCTTTTTAGTATCAAATACAGGAGAATTCCAAGGGCTGGTTGATTCTTCAATATGCTGAGCATTTAACTGTTCTTCTACCAGCTTTTCTAAAGCCTGGAGTCTCTCTGTTGTTAAAGGCCATTGCTGAGTCCATACAGGCTTGTCTGTTAACCATTTTAAAGGTAGAGCTGTTGGTGTCTTTGAAAGATCAGCAGTTGTTGTGCCTTGTTCTTGTACAATCTGGATGGTTGGTGACTGTTCTTTATAATACCTTCTAATATTTTTCTCAGAAACATGTTAGTTTATGATTTGTTTCTGAAGTTAGAGGAATGTTATTTTGGGTGTTCCATTGTAATAAATCACACCCCCATAAATTCATAGCTATATTAACTACATATGGCTTTAATTTTCCTTTCTGTCCTTCTGGCCCTATACATTCGACCCATCTTGTGCTGTTTCACTTGAGATAATGTACCAATCCCTAACAGCTGAATATTTACCTCCTGAAGAAGCCAATTTGGATGTCAAGATTCTGGTGCAATTATTGTTACATCCTTACCTGTGTCTACAAGACCCTCCATGAGAACGTCATTTATCCATATTTTTAATTTTGGTCTTTGTTCATTTCTAGAAGTTTGTCAAAAAATTCTCTTTATGGTGTCTCCTGAATTTTTGTTCTCTCTGCTATAGTTGTTCTATCACCCTGAGCAATATGTTTTTTTTTACAATAGGCATTTGGTTATTTAATTGCTGTGGGAAGAGATATCTTCTACAATGGCAGGAAAGGACTGAACTGAATTTGCAATGGGGGCTTGTGAGAGTCCCCTCAGGGAGTTTCCTGATGGCAAAGGCAAAGTTTTACTTTGTCCCTTGTTGATGTATATTCGTTAGTCCAATGTTTACCTTTACCACACCTTCAGCATAATCCAGACAGGAGGTGCATTCTGTTGCTGTTGTTCCTTGAATAAACATTCTTTATAGGAATTTCCTGTTTATACTCCATTTTCAAATGACCTTGTTTACCACAACCAGAACATCTGACACTATTTTTCCTCAATCTCTTGAAATAACCTCTCCTATTCACATCTCATCATGGTCATGAGACTCAATATTAATTGTGTCCCTGATCCAATCCTCCAAGGGTGCTTATCTTGCCTTTAATAGCCTAATTACCCTTGTGCATTGTGCATTAGCATTCTCAAAATCCAGAGATTCAATTATTATCCGTCTAGCTTCTAAATTTGATATCATTCTATTTACCACTGAAGACATTCTTTGTAAGAAGTCTGTGAAGGTTTCTTTTGGTCCGTGTATGACTTTTGTAAATGACTCTATTTTCTTTCCTACTTCTTCAGTTCTGTCTCAAGCATTCATGGCTGCCATGTGGCATAGAATTAGGATGTGGTCATCATATAAGGATTGTCTTTTTATATCAGTGTAATCACCTTCTCCAAGAAGTTGATCTTGGGAAATTTCCATACCTCTAGCCCTACATCGTTGTTTTATAGTCTTAGCCTCCTCTTTCCACCAGGTCCTCCATTGTAACTGTGGACCTGCCTCTAGGACAGCTATAACCAAATATTTCCAGTCTGAGGGATAATTCTATTACAAGTTGACCACAAGTTTAACATCTGCTTTACAAGTGGAGAAGGCATACCATATGAGACTATAGTTTCTTTAAGTCTCCTCAAATCTAACATTTCCACAGGAATCCAGTTAGCTTGTACACAGCCTTGAGCATTTGGCAGTTCCTGTAAGCTTACCAGATAGATTAATGTTGGCTGTTTGAAAACAGGTTGTTTTTCTGTAACCATATAATTCAATGCTGAGATAGGTTCACCTTTAAATTCCTCTGTCTGGGTCTGAATATCTCTATGATCTGTTTTAACAAGTTTTTCTAAAACTTTTTATCTTTGTACTCAAATTAACCAACCTTTTTAATGATAAAACCAAAATGATCAAACAAATAATATTCATAATTTATGTTATGTAAATCCCATCAATATTAATTATCTTCTCATTTAATTGTTCCATTTTCAGACTGCCTAATGTGTTATCAAACAGAAACCAAATTCCCTCCATTATAAAAATGTTTCTAATTTTTTAATGTGGGAAAACTTTCTCTTTTAACTAATTTCTCTCTTTAAGATATCCTAATTGACTCACCAAGTCTGCTGACTGCATAGAAAAGTAGAAGTCCAAGGGAGTTTCAAAGCAGCTACCTAGTGTGATTGCAGTTCAAGATGGGAATCCAGGAAGAGCCCACAACCTACCAGGAGAGAAGAAGCCAAAGAGACTCTGGCCCACATGGGGTGGAGACTCTGGCTTAGTGCAGCTTGGGCCTGAGCTGGGAGTCTGCAAGGCCACAAGTGGCTTTTTTTGTGAATTCATGCCACAAATGTTGGGTGCCAGATATAAAAGGAATCATAAAAGGTCTAATTAATTAAAAAACCCAGAGCCAGATATTGGGGTGAAAACTGAGAGATCAGAGGAATATGACAAGCCACAGCCACCCTCACCTTACGAACTCCTTAGCCTCTAGAGAAAGCTACTTCCTGTATACTCACACCTATTTCCTTTCTGTGCCCTGCCCTCTGACTTCCTCTTTCCACCCAGCTACATCACTTTCCTCCCAGCTCTATTACTTCCTGTCTGTCTGTACAGACTTCCAGACCTCTATGGTCAACTATTGCTGGGATTAAAGGCATGTGCCACCATGCCTGGCTCTGTTCCCAGTGTGGCTTTGAACTCACAGAGATACAGGTAAATCTCTGCCTCCCCAATGCTAGGATTAAGGGCATGTACTACCACTGCCTGACCTCTATGTTTAATATAGTGACTGGATTTTTCCTCTGATCCTCAGATAAGCTTTGTTGGGGGTACACAAATAAAACATCACCACACTCACACACACAATCTCTCTCTGTATCTTTCACAGTTTCCTACAACTAGCTATGTAGTCCAGGTTTGAACTCAGGGTTCTTCTCCTGCCTCAGCTTCCTGGGTGCTGGAATTATAGATGTATACCATAACATATAGCTTATCTTTCTTGTTTTTTAACTGTCTTTAATTTTTTAAATTGAAATTGTAATGGAGATACAGATTTAATAGGCAGTCCTGAAAACTGCTACCCAGTGTGATAGAACACCATGACCTGTAGTCAGTTTTCCTGTGTCCCACAGCAACTTGGTCCCAAATAAACACACAGAGGCTTCTATTAATTACAACCTGTTTGATCTATGGCTCAGGCTTCATGCTAGCTAGCTCTTTCATCTTAAATTAACTCATTTCTATTTATCTATGTATTGCCATGTGGCTGTGGCATTACTGGTCTGCTGGCATGTTGCTCCTTGGGTGGCAGGTTGGCATCTGCCCTCACTCCACCCTTCTTCTTCTCTATCTTCAGTTTGAATGTTCCACCTAACCTTATTCTCCCTTGTCATTGGCCAAACAGCTTTATTTATCAACCTATGAGAGCAACACACATTCACAACGTATAGAAAGACATTCCACAGCAATGACCAAGAGCAACTGGGGGCAAAGTGTTTATTTTAGCTTATAACTCAGTTCACATTCCATCACTGAGGGAAGTAGGCAGGAATTCAAGGCAGGAACTGAAACAGAAGCCATGGAGGCATATTGCTTACTGGCTTGTTCTCCGTGGCTTAACTCACACTGCTTTCTCTTTTTTTCCATTTCTAAAAGTGTTTTATTTTTTAGATTATAAAATAAGTACATCATTTCCCTTCCATTCAAGCCTTCCCATATACCCATCTTTGTTCTCTTTCAAATTTATGTCCTCTTTTTTCATTAGTTGTTCTTACAGGTATATATGTCTGTGTATTTATTCTTAAATATATAAGTACAACTTGATCAGTCTGTATAATGTTACTTGTATGTATGTTTTCAGAGCTGGCCATTTGGTATTGGATAACCAATTGATGTGCTCTTCTGTGGGTAAGACTGCTTCTCCCACTCTCAGCATTCCTTAGGTATCTGTAATTTGAGGCCTCCTAGGCTTTCTCCGATCCACATTGATAATTCTATTGTTGTCCTTGTTCAGCTGATGTTTAGGCAGTCATGTTGGAGAGACTGTATGGGTATATCTCCTGACATCACTAGGAGATACAATCTCACTGCAAACTCCCTGATTCTCTGGCTCTTACAAGTTATCTACCCTCTTTCCACAATGATCCCTGATCCTTATGTCTTCATTCTTCTGTATTTATCTCCCTCCCCATTCCTAATTAGAGTCTCTCCCATAATTCACACTCCCTCTTTCAGATCACTTATACCCTGATATTCTCCTCTCTCTTGCTCTCCCAGAGCCTTCTTCAACCTCTTAGTGGACAGGCTAAGCATTCATAACTAATTATAAGTCTCCAAGCTGTGATTTGGGAGATGGTTGGCAGCCCAAAGAAAGTCTGCTACATTTGGCATTCCAGTGTGGGGCCCAAATTTCCACACAGGGCCTGATATAGCTGATAAGAAAACAAAATAAAGAAACAAAAATAAATGGATGTGGCTGTTTTAAGAGGCTCTGCCATATAGCAAGCACTTGAGTAGCCACTATGCTAAGTAGAAACAGCAAGCTAAGTAAAAAACACCTGCCACAGTGAAGTAACAACTTCCTGGAGCTGGATGGTTGAATGCAGCTCCCAGTTGAATGCTGCTCTTGGCCAGGCTTGTGGAGCATAAAGCCCTACTTTCAAGGACTTAGCAGTTTAAGGTTTGGCTCACACAGTCAGAAACATCTAGAGACATGCAGTAATGACAGGTCTAAATGGGAAAAAAATTAAACAGGTTACAGTGTGTTTAGAAATGTGCATATACTTAAGAAAGAAAAGAAAATGATTATAGACAGTTATAGAAAAAATAAATAGTTTAAAATAATAAAGTATTTAAAGAGAGAGTAAAGTAATATAAAGGGAAAAAAAAACCACGTAATGGTGGAAAATACGCAGGAAGTCTGGATCCTGTATGGTGTTGTGTTGACTTTGAAGCTTTGAATGCTAATGAACGAATGACAGCTGCTAAGAGACATGAGATTGTAAAAGAGACTGCTGAATTAAACCAATCTACATACTTTAGGGATGTCTTAGTGTTAAAATGGACGTCAGAAAATGTATTGCATTGGGGAAGATGCTATGCTTTTGTTTCCACAGGAAAAGAAAGGCAATGGATTTCTTCAAGGTTAATAGAGATCAGGAGGAGACATCTGCAAAATCTTGGCTACAAACATAAAGAAACAAACTAGAAAAAAACTACATGACACATGATGTATATATTGATCCCTCTACATGGAACAGTTCTGAGACTGGACAATAAATGTTACAACTAGTTTTCCCAGGACTTGATATTGTCTCAATTTTCTCAAGGTCCCCTAAAGATTCTATCACCCTCAGACAACAGAAAGCAGTCTAGAGAACACAACACTCACATTCCCATGAGGTGGGGTGGGTGGTTTTTGGTTATTTGATGGGTTATGGATGTTTGTCATCACTTAGGGGGGATATAGAAATATAGGATAAAAACAACTATTAACCTCAAATATTTTACATTGGTATGGATTTTAGTATATTGATTCTAATTTAAAGTTATTTTTATTATACTATATGTATGTTTCTATTCTTATTTGAGGTATCGTGCTTATGCAGCTTATTTAAAAATGTAATGTGTAATTAAAAATGCAGGTTAGTAGTCATCTATAGTAATCAAACTTATAGTCATATTAGGTATGTTTTCAAGGTTAAACAGATGTATTTTACATAGATAGGTGATCTTCAAATACTTCAAAGACCTACAGAATATGACATTTAAAATGTTTTGTTAACATAGGACTTTCTATGACAGTGAGACATGTCTGCTCATGGCAGCACCAATCTACTTCATAAAAGGATGATGAGAATTGAAGAACCTTCATATGGAGTCTGCTTTCATTGAGGCAAAGCTAGCCATTTGGGCAAGAAACTGCCCTTGCCTCGACTGGTGAGCATATGATATACAAACTGAACAATCAGGAAACAAAGGAAAAAGCCTGCCAAACTTTGCCAAGATAAGTTGGGACAGTCTATCAAAATTCCTGCTTCATAGAAAAATCTGCCAGATATTCTAGGCCTGTAGGCAGAAGATGGATGCCCATGGTTGCAGAGGAAACTTTGGGTGACTGTCCAGGTAGCCAGATGTCTCTGTTGTTTGTATAGTTTCAGAAGTGGTTTTCACTTCAGTTTCTGTTTATTCCAATAGTATTATATCCTTCTGGGGCCTGTGATATAATTGAAGACTACATAGTTATAGTTATAATTATAGTTTTCCTTAGTTATGATAGAAGTTAAATTAGGTACAGAACTTTGGACTCATCAAAATAGGATAGAAAATAGAGTGGTTTCTCTGAATTTGCCAAATGCAAAGGGATTGGATATTGTAAATATAATACTTGATAACTATTGTTATTGTATATAGTTTTACTATGTTAAGTTAAAACCCTTTTTATTTAGAAAGAAATGGGTAATGATGTGGAATATTACTTTAACTATGTAAAGATGTGTTACATTTGTTTATGTTGTAGATTATTAAACTATCTAAAGGGGTATTGTATTTGTTTATGCTGCATTTGTTTAATGATGTAAAGGTGTGTTGTTTTGCCTGCCTAAGGCACCTGATCGGTCTAATAAAAACCTGAATGGCCAACTGATAGGCATAAGCGGGATAGGTGGTGCTGGCGGGCAGAGAATAAATAGGAGGAGGAATCTAGGCTTGAGAGAGAAAGAGAAAATGAGGGAGAAAAAGAGGGAGATGCTGGGGGCCAGTCAGCCAGACACAGAAGAAGTAGGAAAAGTAAGACATACAGAATGAAAGAAAGGTAAAAAAAAAGCCCTGAGGCAAAACATAGATGAAGAGAAACAGGTTGAATTAAGTTATAAGAACTAGTGGGACAAGCATAAGATAAGGCAAGCATTCATAACTAAAAATAAGTCTTTATGTCATGATTTAGGAGCTGGTTGGTGGCCCAAAGAAAGCCTCGTATAATGGACTCTTTTTCTTTCCATGGTTTCTGGAGTTACTCTAGGCTATGTACTCACATTTGAAGATTTGGAGCTAGGAGCCTCAGATAAGAGAATATGTGACCTTTGTCTTTCTGGGTCTGGGTTACCTCACTATATATGAACTTTTCTAGTTTCATATATTTACCCACAAAGTCAATGATTTTGTTTTTCTTTACAGATGCATAGTATTTATATTCTGAATACTAATCCTTTATCAGATGTTAAGCTGGCAAAAATTCTCTCCCATTCGGTAGGCTTCCTCTTCACCTTATTGCTTCCTTGACTTTACAGAAGATTTTTAGCTTTTTGAAGTCTCACTTGTCAATTGTTGGTCTTAATTCTCTGGCAAATGGAGTCTGTATTAGGGTTTCTATTGCTGTGAAGAGACACCATGACCACAGCAACTCTTATAAAGGAAAACATTCAAGTGGGTGGCTTACAGTTTCAGAAGTTTAGTCCATTATCATCATGGTGGGGACATGGAGGTATGCAGGCAGACATGGTGCTAGAGAAGGAGCTAAGAGTAGAAAAGGAGCTATGTCTTGATCTTGCAGGCAACAGGAAGTGATCTAAAACACTGGGTGTGGCTTGAGCATACATGAGACCTCAAACCTTGCCTCCACAGTGACACACTTCTTCCAACAAGGCTATACCTATTCCAAAAAAGCCACACCTCCTAATAGTGCCCCTCTCTATGAGCTTAGGGAGGCCAATTACATTTAAACTACCTCAGAATCCTATTTAAAAAAATCCTTTACTATATGTATATCATGTATGTACTGTCTTTATTTTCTTCTAGCAGTTTCAGTGTTTCAGGTTTCACAGGTAGGTTGCTGATGTATCTGGAATTAGTTTTTGTGTGAGGTGATATATATGGGTCTAATTTCATTCTTCTGCATATGGACATCCGATTTTTCCATCACTATTTGTTGAAGATGCTTTCTTTTGTTCGGTGTATGTTTTAGACGTCTGTGAAGTATTAAATGGTTGAAGTTATATGTAACCATATTTGGATCTTTGATTTTGTTACAATGGTCTACATGTCTGTTTTGTGCCAATACCACATTATTTTTATTGCTATGGCTCTTTAATATATTTTAATATATGAAATTATAATTCCTCCAGCATTGTTCTTTTTGTCAGTATTATTTTGGATAGCTGGGGCCTTTTGTGGCTCTATATGAATTTACAACCCTTTTTTTCTATTTTTGTAAGGGATGAGATGGGTATTTTCATTGACAATATTTGTAAATAGTTTTTGTAAAATGGTTATTTTCACAATATAAATTCTACCAATCAATGAGGAGGTATGTATTTCTATTTTCTAGTGTTTTTTGTTTGTTTGTTTTTTCTATTTCTTTTTTGGAAGTTTAAAGTTTTCATTGTCAAGGTCCTTCACCTCCTTGGTTAGGTTTATTCCTAGATATTTTCTTTTTTTGGACTATTGTGAATGGGATGGTGTCCATGATCTCTGTATGTTGATTGCTGGTGTATAGGAAAGCAATTGATTTGTCCAGTGGATTCTGTATTCTGCCCCATTGCTGAATATTTTTATCATTTCTAGAAGTAAAAAATGTTATTAGAAAGATAGTGTTTGGGGAGCAGTAACATGTGGTATCATGTCATCTGCAAATAGAGATATTTTGACTTCTTTCCCTATTTGTAGTCCTTTAATTCCCTTCTCTTGCCTTACTGCTGTAGCTAGTGCTTCAAACAAAATATTGAAAAGGAATGGGGATACTTGACATCACTGTCTTATTCCTGACTTCAGTGGGATTGCTTCAAGCTTTTCTCCATTTAGAATGATGTTAGCTGTGGGTTTCTCCATATATAGCTTTTATTATGCCAAGGACTGTTCTCTTCAGTCCTTCATTCTCTAGGACTTTTTTGTTTGTTTGTTTGTTTTGTTTTGTTTTTCGAGACAGGGTTTCTCTGTGTAGTTTTGGTGCCTGTCCTGGATCTTGCTCTGTAGACCAGGCTGGCCTTGACTCACAGAGATCTGCCTAGCTCTGCCTCCTGAGTGCTGGGATTAAAGGCGTGCGCCACCACCGCCCGGCTCTCTAGGACTTTTATCATGAAGGCATGCCGGATTTTGTCAAGGCTTTTTGTGCCTTGACATTGAGATGATCATATGATTTTTTTCTTTGTGTCTATTAATGTGGTTTATTACATTTATTGAATTGCATATGTTAAATCATCCCTATATTTTATGGATAAAGCCAACTTGGTCGTGGTGGTTATTCTTGTTGATGTATTCTTTTTGTGAGTATTTTGTTACGCCTTTTTGATTCTATGTTCATCAGAGATATTGTAACTTTCCTTTTTGTTGTGTTGTTATTTGATTTTTATATTAGAGTGACAATAGCTTCATAGAAGGATTTTAGGAGTGCTTCTTCTGTTTCTATTTTTTAAAATAGTTTAAGAAGTATTTAGAAGAATTCTGCTATGAATTTATCTATCCCTGACTTTTCTTAAGTTGGAGGACTTTTTAATTTCCATTTCAATTTCCACATTTATTATTGGTCTGTTTAGCTTGTTGACTTATTCTTGACTTATATTTGGTGTTTTGGCAGAATATAGAAATTCATCCATTTCTTTTAGGTTTCCAACTTAATGGAGTACAGAGTTTTAAAAATATTACCTTATAATATTTTTAATTTATTTGATGTCTGTTGTAATGTTTTATTGCTCATTGCCGATTCTGTTCATTTGGGGCTACTCTTTCTTTTGGTTAGTTTGGACAAGGTTGTGTCAACCTGTCTATCTTCTCAAAGAATCAGCTTTTAGATTAATTGATTCTTTTTGTTGTTTCCTTTGTTTCTATTGTGTTATTTTCTGCCCTGGTTTTTTATTATTCCTTGCAGTTGATGGGGTTTGGATAATGTTTTTCTTGTTTTCCTAATTTTTTGAGTTGCATCATTAGGCCATTTATTTATGCTTTTCCTTACTTTTTAATGTGGGGACTTAGACCTATAAATTTACTTTGTAGGACTAATTTCAGTATGTTTAAGAGGTTTTCTTGTGTTGTGTTTTCATTTTCATTGTATTCCAGAACATTTTTTATTTTCCTCTTGATTTCTTCTTTACCTATTCATTATTCAGTAATGAGTTGTTTAAGCTCCATGAGTTTGTATACTTACTGGAGATTTGTTTGTTGTCAAATTTACGTTTTATTGCACTGTGTTTAGATAGGGTACAAGGAATGATTTAAATCTTTTTTAACTGTAAAAGTAGGTTTTGTATCCCAGGATGTGGTCTCTTTTAGAGAAGCTTCCTTTTACTACTGAGTAGAATGTCATTTTTTTTTCTGGTGTTTGTGTGCAATATTCTGTATATATCTGTTAAGTCCATTTGGTATATGATGCCATTTAATTCTGATATCTCAGTGTTGATTTTTTGTCCAGAAGTAGGATATTAAAATCATATACTATTAATGGATTGATGCTAATCTGTGTCTTTAAATATTGTCCTGCCTTTTTAAATGAAATTGGTTTTTCCATATGAAGTTGAGTATTATTCTTTCCAGGTCTGTGAAGAATTGTGTTGGTATTTTGATGGGGATTGCATTGAATCTGTAGATTGCTTTTGGTAAGATTGCCATTTTTACTATGTTAATCCTGCCTATCCATGAGCATGGGAGATCTTTCCATTTTCTGACATCTTCTTCAATTTCTTTTTTCAGGGACTTATAGTTCTTGTCATATAGGTCCTTCACTTGCTTGGTTAGTGTTACCCCAAGGTATTTTATGTCATTTGTGGCTATTGTAAAGGGTGATGTATTTCTGATTTCCTTCTCAGCCTGTTTGTCAATTGTAAGAGTTTGATGCATATATGTTTAGGATAATAATGTCTTTTTGGTTTACTGTTCCATTGAATAACTTCCTATACTTCTTCTCATTAGTTTTAGTTTGAAGTCTGCTTTGTCACATATTTGGATAGTGACACCAGCTTGCTTCCTGGACCCATTTGATTGGAGTACTTTTGTCCACCCCTTAACTCTAAGGAAGTTCCTATTCTTAAAGTTAAGATGTGTTTGTTTTATACAACAGGTAGATGAATTTGGTTTCTCAAGCCATTCAGCCAGCCTTTGTCTTTTTTTCTGGACAATTCAGGCTATTGTTATTTAAAGTTATTATTGAAATGTGAGTACTAGTTGTGGTCACCACGTTATTAATTTTTGGTGTTTCTTATGTTCTCATTGGCACTTTGTATTTTTTGCACAGTGTCTTGCAAAATATGCCCATTCTTCTCTTGTGCCTGAAATATTGCTTCTATTTTCTTTTTTTTCCACTTAAAATATGGTAGATAGTTTTGCTGAGTATATTATTTTAGGTTAGGTGTCATGGTCTTTTAGGTCTTGGAATGCATTGCTCCAGATTCTCAGGTGTTGTTCTGATGGGTTTTTCATTTTAAGTGTCCTGTATTTTTTTCTTACAGTTTTCAATACATTTTCTCAGTTCTCTATACTTAGTGTTTTAACTATAATATGCCATGGAATTTTCTTTCCTGGTCTTGGCTATTTGGTGTTATGTGTACTTTTTCTATTTGGGTGTTTTTTCCCTTAGTTTGGAGAAATTTTCTTCTCTGATATTATTGAAGATCTAGCCTATACAATTGGCTTGGGATTCTTCTCACTCTTATGCCTGTAATTTAATTTAAAGGTTTTGTCTTTTTCCTTGTGTCCCACATTTCCTGTATGTTCTGTTTTCTTTGTTTTTAAAATCTTTCATGTTTCTTTTTTGTTTTGTTCAAATCCCCTGCTTTATCTTTGAGTCCTGATATTCTGTCTTTTGCTTGATCCATTCTACTTGTAATGCTTTCTGTGGAGTTTTCTAGTTGAGTTATTGGTTTTTTTCCCCCTTATTCCATCTTCATTTCAGCTTGAGTGCTCTTCCGTGTTTCTATATCTTTATAGAATTCAATTCCCGTGTCCTGGTTTGTCTTCATCATTTCTATCAGCCTATCATGTGTGTGTGTGTGTGTGTGTGTGTGTGTGTGTGTGTGTGTGTGTGT
>CABHPR010120753.1:0-21389 GCA_902168415.1 Peromyscus melanophrys | reverse complement strand
GTGTGTGTGTGTGTGTGTGTGTGTGTGTGTGTGTGTGTGTGTGTGTGCGCACATACACATGCATGCATGTGTGTACCCCACCATGCATGTGGAGATCAGAGGACATCTTGCAGAAGTCAATTCTCTCCTTCCACCATGTCGGTCCCAAGGAGAGAACTCATGTCATCAAGTTTGTTGGAAAGTGTCCTTACCTGATGAGCCAGTTTTAAATATCTTTGTTTTGTGTATTATATGGTATTATAATTTTATTTCCAGAGATACAAAACTCAAGAGAAAAAGGATAACCGTGTTTATTCTTTCTGAGTTTATTTCTTCTTTTTTTCTCATGCTCCCAGAGTCTTTTTTTATGGCTTCTCTTGTATTTAAAGAAGTTCCCTTGGATACTTTTAAAGGCTGGTTCTTCTAGCAATAAATTCTTTTAGTTTTCCTTCATCTGAAAATATTTTATTTCCCCTACACTCCTAAAGGAGTTTTACCAGATATAGAATTCATGGTTGACAGTTGTTTGCTTTCACAACTTGAAAGATTTTTGTTATCACTTTTCTGCTGGCCTTCAGTTTCAGAACAAAAATCCTCAGCCTTTTGAATTGGTGTTCACATGTAGTCAATGCACATTTCTTTCTGTTTTCTTTTTACAATTGTTTGTCTTAGGTTTACAAAATTTTAATTATAATGTGTTCCAGCATGGACTTTTTGAATTTATGGTGTATGGGATTCACTCAGTTTTCTGATGTGTGTCTTGTACCAGATTTTGAAAGCTTGCAAATGCTGTGTCTCTGCATATGCTTATGCTTTCACCTCTCATTTTGAAACTCCAGTTATATGAATTTTGGGTCTTTTTTTATTCCTTTACGGCCCCTGAGGCCCTGATCATTTTTGCTTTTTTTTTTTCAGTCTGTGTTTCTATTGCTTAGATTGGGTAACTTCTATTCTTTTGTCCAAAAGTCTACTAATTCTGTCCTTTGTCATTTCCATTGTAGTATTGAGCCTTCCACTAACAACCTTTTAAACAGCCATCATTATATTTTTATTTACATAGACTTTATTGGGTTCTTTTTACGATATTTCTATCTTTAATGAGGTGTTTATTATTTTCATTCATTTCAGAGAATTTATAGTTGGTACTGAAACATTTTTTATGATAGATGCTTTAAAGTTTTGTCAAATAATTCCAACGTGATTTATCCCAGTGATGATCCTAGTTGATTGCCTTTTCTCCATCAAGTTGCTATTTTTATTTTATTATTTCTTGGAATGACTGCTAGGTTTTTTTTAATTATGTAATAGATGCTTTGCTAGGAAATACTAAGTATTATTGTACTTTTAGCAAATAGTCTACTTACATTTAGTACATTACTATTTAGCAGTAGTATTACTTATATTTAGCTGTGGGATAATTTATTTTTGAATTGTGTTTCCAATGACAGTTTAATTTTCCTTACCTTTGAGGTTTTCATTTGCTTGTTTTTCTGGTGCTGCTGAGTTTCCCACTTAGTGGTGGGAAATTTCCTCAGGCATGACCCTGAACATCATGGTGAGATACCCCACCATTTTTTCTCATCATATTCTGCCCCATTAGAAAGACTTGGATCTGTATGATAAAGAAACAGTTAAGAACTAGCCCTCTTTGTTTGACACAGGTCATATCTTGGATTCCATCTTCCCTCTTTGTTAGAGGTAGAGACATTTGGACCCTTTACGACAAACTACTTCCCCAGACTAGACTGCTCATACCGTAGCGTGTCTCTTAAAGGTTCCACGTTGCCAGCCCCAGTATCTTAGGTATATAAAGGAAGTCTGAGAATGATAGAAGAGAGTGAATCTCCCTAGCTACTTATTCTAGCTGTTTTGTGCTAGTGCTAAAGAATGTGCTCTCATCTCATGTTGTCAGAGGAGTATTGTATCATTTGGAAGAGGAATGAGCCCCTCCCTATACTGACCTCTCTTGCTAGAGTCCAAGATTCAGGAATACCAGGTCTGTTCATAATCTCAGAACTTGGGAGGCTGAAGCAGGAATATTACAAGTATGACGTCAGCCTGTTATATAGTAAGTCATTATCTT
Source organism: Peromyscus melanophrys (assembly GCA_902168415.1). Lineage (NCBI taxonomy): Eukaryota > Metazoa > Chordata > Mammalia > Rodentia > Cricetidae > Peromyscus > Peromyscus melanophrys. The sequence goes on along the minus strand of CABHPR010120753.1, from coordinate 19,327 downwards.
ACAGAGCTAACACCAATTAAAACAACTGGAAACACCAGGTGTGAGCATTCTTTTTCTGTGTGAAATTGATCATAAGACCTCTTATTGTAGTGCTGTTTTTCATTCCCAATCCAGTTTAGATTCTGATTGTCCTTCAAAGATATTTGGTTTTCTCTGGTGGTTAGCAGAGATGAGCAGGGAAAAACACTATCTTACTCAGAGTTGATTTTTTAAAAAAATAATATGTTCTATATAACCTACCCAGAATTGTTACATTCACCAGTTTGAAGGCATGACTTTTTAGAAAAAAAATCAGGAGTATGTGTGCCTCTCTCCAGACTTCTGCCCCTGTCTCATTATTCACATTACTGTCTAGACAGTAGTTTGAAAATCTTAGCCCAAGGTCTTTTCTGTATCCTGGAATTTATTTAATTTTATTTATTTTACTTCCTTCTATGAATACTGCTTGTACCCTTTCCTGTCCTGAATTTTGTTAACAGAGGCCATATGGAAATAATACAGGAATTGAATCATTTTTGTTTCTCTGTCACCTAACATTGTTACTGATTACAGTTTGGAATTCCTTTTTATTATCTTTGGAGTATCTCTTTCTACAGCTCAGGTCATTTGAACTTTTTTTTTTTTGGTGTTTTGCAGATACATGCCATTCTTGTAGTTATCATTGGGTAGATCTCTGTCATTACATCCACAGAGTTATGCAGATGAGCCTGAGAGGTAGAAAGTCTTCCACATGGATCTCACCTGTACAATTCTCTGTAGATGTGTGGTTTGGGGCCGGCTGTTAACCTCAGAGCTTATTTCCTCACCTATAAAATGGAGGCAACACTGCTACTGCTCAACAGACCAACTTCAGAGTTTTCCTAAGATTAAACAAGATAGTATTGCGCTACAGGACACAGTTCCTTAGAGAGAGAAAACATTCAACTGTTGTTGTCACGGATTTTTTAAATCCAAGGCTGTAGAAAACTTTTACTGTTGTTTCTTTTGATACCTGTTGTTTCTCCCTTGTGATTGTATAGTCGTAATTTCAGTTTTGAGAGCCTTCCAGTTAGGCTATATAAATTAAAGTTCTCAGGGAAGAAGATTGCATATCTTTTAAATTGTGAAATTTCACCTAATTACAACAGACACTCTTAATACAGTGCTGGTGATGATTTTCTTACTGAGCAGTAAATGCAAATATTTTACAGCCCAGTCTCCATGGAATTGATGTGTAGGTGTTAAATTAGCCTTTCTGGTTAACCATCCATAAATATTTCAAAATACATACCTTGTGTGGGTACCCAGCTTGCTTCTACATGCTGAAAAAATTTTGCTTGTTAGACACTTCATTATGTCCTACCTGTATTTCTTGACATTTTAAATAAGTGTATGGTTGCAGTATATCTGCATTCTTCTAAAAAATGTAGTCTATCAGACATTTAGTTTGAACCTTCTGAACATAAGTAATAGATAGTATTATATCTTGTACGGTATACAACATATTTTAATTTAGGTGTTTATCATTAATTATTACACCTAAAATAACAGCAGTTACAGGAAGGCCAGAAAATGGCATTATTTATAAGAATCCAAGTAACTTATTTCTTCCAGTATGCTTTCCTTGAGTTAAAGCTGGTAATCTTTTTAATCTTAGTAAATTCTTTAGGTTTCATGTTTGATTGCTATAATTCTGGAACCTCCCAAAACTATCTTAATTAGAGGCATGTTGGAATGTGTTTGAAATTTTTCTGCTGTAGTTCAGTTACTTCTGGCAGTATTATGTAATCTTAAGGATATGTGCTTTCTTCAGGGAATCAGCCTTTCCTGCTATCATTCAGTTATTTTTTTAGTGCTCCATCCTCACCCCTGGGGAGAATAGTAATCCAAATATAAGCTGTTGTTAGGCTTTAGCAGATGTTTGGAGCTTAGGTCGTGCTAACCCTAACCTTCCAATGTTCTAGATTGTTTTTGAAGGCCAGAACTGCTGTTGCAACCAAATTGAAATTTGAGTAATTTAGATTCTGGTATCAGAAATCTAAATGAAATAGTACAAGGTCTAGTGTTTTCTTTCTTGGTGCTATGAAATGCCAACGTGCAGTAGCTAGATACGTGGATTTCTGTGTGATTTCTTTGGTGAGATGATTTCTAGGTAAAATTTTATATGAGTGTAAAGTGTTCATCAGTCATTAGGGAGAAGAAAGAATTTGATTAGTATTGGTTGAGGGTGCTTTATGCTACCCTGAAGAACTATACCCTTGCCCACAAAAAAGTAGGTGAAATGAACTGGTTCCTTTTGCCTGAACTCCAAGCAGCCCTGCTTGAGCTGTTCAGTGATACTGCGATTTCCTTGTTTATTTTATGCCATTCATGGGCTCATTTTTGTTTTTATTTTTGAAATTTCAGACATATTTTAGTTATTTTCATCCCTTCTCTCTCCTGCTGAAATCATTGAAACCCACTTGTCCAACAAGTTCCCTTCCTGCTCTCGTGGGTTTTTTGTTTGTATTAGTGAGAGACTGTCAACATTTCATTAAGGGTGGGGGAGAAGCTCATGAGGCCTCACCTGTCCCCAAGGGGACATTGATGGTCAGTGGTTGCTGTGGGGGAAGACGCCACTTTGTTCAATGGTATAGCCACTGATCAGCTATTCATGTTCTTTTAAAGATAGGGTTTAATTATGTAGCCTATGCTGGCCTCAAACTTGTGATTGTCATTCCTCAGCCCCCATGTACTGGGTTTACAGGTATATGCCACCAAGCCTGGGTTCATGACTTGGTATTTCATAGAGAAACCTATTCTGGCTTCCCTTTATGCAGAATCTTTATTTTCTGACTGCTTACATTTGTGTCATGCATACAGAATGCTTTCTCCTTTGTCTGACAAACCATTTCTCTGGTGTCATCTTGAAAGAGCTAGAAATTTTACTTCCTTCATTAAACTCTACTGACCTGAGTGTCATGGAAATGACAGTTCCCTGAGGCATAGATCATGTTTTATGCTGCTGTCTTGGTATCTTTGTGGGACAGTTATCTTTGTTATTGGCATCTTAGATTTTAAATCCACAAAATAAAGCAGTGCTTTCTGACTTGCTGGATATTCAGTATTACAAGTGAGTGTTTAATGCATTGTTCTTAGATGATAATATTGTTGAGAAAAAAGTGTACAGATCACGTCTGTGAAAATGTATTACTCATGCCACTAATTGCACTTGCTTATAGGTATCAGAAATGATACTTGGATATTCAACCTTTACATTCTTGGCCACACAGTATTTACCCATAATGTTTTAGAAAATTTATTTCACTTTTCTATAAATTAGTCAGATGATCCAAAGACTTGATTTCAAGACCAAGTAATTTTTGTATGCATGATAATGCTGCCTTTGAATTTATAAGTTTTTTACTTCAGAATATTTAAATTTCAGTTGTTTCTTTAAAAAAAATCTATTATTATTTTTATGTATATGAATATTTACCTACATGTATATCTGTACTACATGTATGTCTGTGCATCACGTGTGTGCTTGGTACCCTCAGGGGCCAGAAGAGGGTGTCACATTCCCTGGTATTGGAGTTACAGACACTTGTGATCCTCCATGTGAATGCTGGGAATTGAACCTGGGTCCTTTGGAAGAGTAGTCAATGCTTGTAACCTTTGAGCCACTTCTGCAGCACTTTAATTTCTGTTGTTACATTCTCTACAAATTTGATTGAATGTGTGGTAGATTTCCACTTCTAGGGATACCATTAACTACCTGAACAAATTTTGTAGGCTGAAGATAACACCTTCTACAAACAGAACTCTGCCTGAGTCTCCACCTTTATCTCCTACTATACTGTCACTGATCTAGCACCAACAATACCAAACTAGCAGTCATTTCCCGTGCTCATTGCTATATTATACCTGTGCTGCTTTCTCTGTTTGAAGGCATCCGAGAGTTACCAAAGCAAGAAGCGGTCAAAATTCTAGAAAAAAAGATAATGTATTGAGATGAGTGCAACATCATGTGCTATGTCTCCTTCAGGGCATTTGCCAGTAGAAGTAGTATGGACAAAGAAAACAAGGAACAAAAAGCTGTAAAAGAGACAGAAAAAGAGCAAAGGTCTACCAGTCTTACAGGGTTATGGAGACACAAAGTAGAGTTAAGATATATCCTGATGATCCAAAGTTGAGCTTTCACATTGCCAAAGAAAAAGAAAGTACGATGAGTTCAGTCCAGTATTTTGTATTATTTTCCCTTGGAACATTTCCTGATTTTTAAGTGGGACATGACAAAGAAGTTGAAAAAGCTAAACAAAGTGCCAGATGTAAATCTCAACAGCTAAGCCGAGCTTTCAGTAATTCCATAATGCTGGGGAGACAGAAATTAGTGTTCCGAGCCTGCCAAAGAGGAGGGACTCTGAATAATTATCCCAATTATTCAGTTGGGATCCCCAAAGGGCTAAACTCTAGGAGTAGGGATGAACTAGAAAAATACCATTCTCCACAAAGACTAAAGTACAACTTTGAATTAGCTCAGTCTTAGACAGGACTAAGGTCCCTTACCACTTGCTAGAAGCTAAGTAAATCTCTAGAGGACAATGATAACATACTGAACTTGATTAACTTTTAATATCCAATGTATAGCATGAATAAAAAGTCACTGGGTTTAGGAGGTATAGTAATCTGCTAGGACTGCCATGGCATGGTACCACAGACTAGATATCTTCAGCAACAAATATTGATTAGGTCACAATTCTGGAGGCTATTAGACAGAGGTGCTAGTAGATTTGGAATCTGTGGAAGGCACTCTTCCTGATTCATTGTTGATCATCCTCCTTGTTCCTCCTTGTATAGAAGGAGGACAAATGTTAGGGGTCTGTTTTATAAGGGGATTAATTCCATTTAGGAGGGTCTGTATGTGTTTGTTTGTTTGATTTTTTGAGACAGGGTTTCTCTGTGTAGACCTGGTTGTTCTGGAACACTATCTCTGTAGACCAGGCTGGCCTCCAACTCACAAAGATCTGCCTGCCTCTGCCTCCTAAGTGCTGGGAGAGTCTTTATGACTAAAGGATTTTATCTACTAATACCATTGCATTTTGGATTAGGATTTCGATATGGAAATTTTTAGAGAATACAAACATTCAGTAAACCACTGTAGCTAGAGTTTTCCTGCCTGGCCCACGGTCAGGACAAATCTCTCTCACCCGCCAGTCCCACAGCCGCTCAGACCCAACCAAGTAAACACAGAGACTTATATTGCTTACGAACTGTATGGCCGTGGCAGGCTTCTTACTAACTGTTCTTATATCTTAAATTAATCCATTTCTATAAATCTATACCTTGCCACATGGCTCGTGGCTTACCGGCATCTTTACATGCTGTTTGTCATGGCAGCGGCTGGCAGTCAGTCTCCTTCTGCCTTCCTGCTCTTTTTATTCTCTCTGTTAGTCCCGCCTATACTTCCTGCCTAGCCACTGGCCAATCAGTGTTTTATTAGCAACACATTTGCCATACAGAACATCCCACAGCAAACCACAATAAAAAAGAAAGCAAATTCTGGAAGTGAAGATTATAGTAACTAAAATACATAATTTAATACATGCATTTAACAGTAGATAAATCTATAGCTCAAGAAAGGATTGACTTGTCAACTGGAAGACAGGTCAGTAAGAATATTCTTACTGAAGGACCAAGAAAGAGAGTTAGAAACACACCCGCCCATACACACTGAAAAGAAGTTTGACACAATTGTGTAACTTGGAAGTTTTGCTTGAGCCAAAGAGTTCATACTTAGCGTGGAAAAGTAACATTGTTAAATCAGTCTCAGGAAGGGAAGGAAAAGGGAGGGAGGAAGTGGGGAAGAGGGGGGAGTTGGGGGAGAGAATACATATGAATATGAGAAAAAGAGAATTAATCCAAACAATTTATTGGTTCCTTATAGGTGTCCTTGTTGAGAATCCATGCCAAATCTACTCAGCTAAATAGTATAGAGACCTAGGTCTACCTCAACTGTGTCTTTTTCTTTCTTACTGAGTATATTATCTTTGATTTGCGATTCCCTGAGTCTTAGTTTCCTCAGATGTAAAGGAAGTACAATTTTCTTGTATAGTTACTGTGCTAATTAAGTAACAAACTACAGAGTCACACAGCATATTTGTTCTTTATTGTTCTTGAGGTGTTTATATTATTTTGAGCTGAAATGTATAGATAGTTCTATTCTAGAACAACATCTTCTCTAATAACTGTTGAGAGTTTATTTGCTTGGTGAAAATGGAGGGGTGTGGACTGGACTGTGCCTTTTCCTTTAGATTTTGTTTCACCATTTTTGTCTACACTTAAGTCTAGGCCTTGAAAATTGGCTGCTTCCCTCCTTAGGAACCTTACATGGTGCTTTCTGGTACCATGAAAACTAGTCATGAGGGAGGGGCAATCAGGTCAGTGTGGGATCCAGCTTAGGGGCCTCTGGGCTCTGTGTCTGAAGTGCAGATTGTCTTCAGGAGTAGGGACTTACCTTCCACCACTGGTGGACAACCAAGCTCAATAGCAATAGCCTGTATGTTTTGAGAGTCTCTTGGACAACCCTGACCAACAGCTCAAAAGAGCAAATCTCATGTCTGGGGTTGGGATTTTTGTCATGTGGTCTTTGTCTCTTGGATATTGTCAGCCAAGATGAGAAAATTTCATTTAAATCCATGGTTCCCAACCTTCCTAATTTTGTGATACTTTAATACAGTTCCCCATGTCATGCTGACCCCTATAAAATTATCTCCATTGCTACTTTGTAACTGTAATTTTGCTACTGTTAGTAATCATAATGTAAATATCTGTGTTTTCTGATGGTCTTAGATGACTCCTGTGAAAAGTTCATTTGACTCCAGGAGTCGTGGCCCATAGGTTGGGACCTATATTAAATGATATATGTATATTTATCCACAGACATATGTGTATTATAGGGTATTTTTTGGTAAATAGTTAATGTCAACTTATATTTTTGGCTTATTTTTGTTCCTAGTAGTCAATTCATTCAATAAAGTTCTGTTGCTGTCCTATGTGCCAGGCACTGTACTAAAAGCTTGTGATAAAAGATGAGTGATAGCGCCAGTGGAGGAGCTATGCACCTGAATACTTTTGATGTGGTAAGATGACTACTACAGGAGACACAGGCAAGCAAACATGAGGTTATTTCTTCCTTGGGTGCTGCTGAGAAGGTGACATTTGAGCCATGTCTCTAATGATTAGAAGATATGCATTACAGGCATAGGAAACAGTACATAGGAACACAGAGGGTAACTGACAGATCTATTGTAGTCAGGGATCAAGTATTATTTTATGTGGCTAGGAGATATATATATATATATATATATATATATATATATATATATATATATATATACATGGTACAAAGCAGGAAAAGGGGAGGTAGTGACAGATCAAGTGAGAGTGTTACATAAACTTGTATTGGTAGTGATTTGGTAATGTGCTGGGAGAAGGGTGTGAAGAAATATAAAGAGCTGGGATGCTGATGCAAGGTCCCAAGTAAGAAAAAAAAATCAGTGAAAATGGCAATGGGGTTGGAGATTTGAGAGGCATAACAGAGGTAGTAGATAGACCATGTTGTCACTTCTTGGAGTAGAAGTTTCTCCTATAAGAAAATGAATGAGTTATCATTCTCTCCTTAGCAAATTACTTACATGAGTGTTTCTATCATTCAAGGTGAGGATTTAATGAGGAAAGAATCCTAAGAATATACACAAACCAAGCAACATGAATCCAGTGGGGTGGAAACTGATATACAGGTGAAGACATAGTGACTATGTTTGGATGACTGTTTTACAGCTTTTCTCCATCAGATCTCTCCTTTTCATTCCTAGCTCCAGGTTTCTTTCTACCGCAAAAGAGAAAGCAGCCAGTAGTGAACCCTCAGGTTTCCTACTTTCATACTTACCTGCCTGCTTCTGTGCCAAATTTCTCTCCTATTACTCTATGTGAACTGCCCGTGCTTTTATCTAAAGCCAACTCCTCCTTCTGTGCACCACATTCCATCTCCATTTTCCATCAAAAGAACACTGTTCCAGCAATTATAACCCAGCTCTCCCCAGCCCCCAGAGTCCAGTCAATCCCCTAGAAAATTTATCAACTAGACGTCATAAATATTTTCCATATGGCTTCTTATGTCCTGTGGTACTGCTTTGGTATAAATCAAAATCCTTGAACTACATTGATTTGATAGCTCCCTGATTTCGACTATTACCTCCTATTCCATTCTCATCTCCATATAGCTGCTAGAATGATCCTTTAAAAATCAAAGTCACGTCCTGCTTTTGCTCGCATTGTATGATAATGAAATCAACTGTCTTTAATGTGATCTGCAAAGTTACCTTTTTTGTCATTTTTTTTTTTTTACTGTTCCACCCTTGGTTTTTAGTACTAGCCAAACTTGCTAAGCATGTTGTAGACTTGAGGTGTTTGTACTTTTTTATCTTTCCTCCTTTCCCCACAGGTGAATGTCAAATGGTCTGCTTTCTTATCTCTTTTGGTTTTCTTCCCAAAGCACAAATATCTTTCCTCAACAAATCTTTCTAGCATACAAAACTCTCCCACTCATAAGCCATATTTGACATTTTATCCTGCACTGTTTTCCTTCATATAATTTATCAATATTTACATCCTTATATTTACTTGTTTATGTTGTCTTCTTAGAATGAGAAGAGAGCTCTGTGAAGAGGTAGATTTTCATTTGTTCACTGTGGTATCCATAGTAAGTACCTAGATGGATTGGGTGCTTAATAAATACTTCTGAGTGAACAAATTAATTAGTCAATCAGTGACCCTGTCCTGAAAGTGAGTTTGGAGGAAGGTTCTCAATGCATGGGAGGCTATAACTTGATGGGAAGATGATAGACAGCCTTATAGGCAGGCTCAGTGTTATTTACCAAGATAGAAATGTAAGAATGAGCTCTTGAGGTATGGGGAGAATAAGCATTTTGTCTTAGTACTATGAAATGCCAGTCAAGGTATGAATGGAAGTGATAGTATTATTTTGTCATTTATTTGTTTATGTATTTATTTATTTATTGGGATTTTTTTTGAGACAGGGTCTCACTATGTCTTGGAACTTACTATGTAGACCAGGCTGGCCTCAAACTCACAGAGATCCTATTGCCTCTACCTTGTGAGGGCTGGAATCAAAAGTGTGCATCACCATGCCAGACCTTTTAAAGTCTCTCCAAACTTAAAAAATTTTAATTCTTCCTCTTTGGGAGCTCATTGAAGACTACAAGTTTTACATTCATAACTAGACTGTTTCTTTGGGAAAGGAACCCTGATTTAGTCACACATATCCAAGAGGTACTCAGAAAGTGTTTGTTTGATGTTGGAAAGAGAAATTATCTGGTGTTTTGAGTGCTTTAGTTGAGGAAATGATCTACCTTTTGTAACTTTTGATCAGTAGAACATAGTGAAAATGAATATTACATATAGAACACTGCCTTCTTTGCTTTAATGTAAGGTAAATAAATAAGTATAACTCCTAGATATCAATTTTCTAATTTTTATCTTGAGAGTATATTCATATATGTCAAATCACATAAACCGTTTTACATTAAATTTGCGAATTTTTCTACATATTAATTTTATTTAAATATTTGGTTAAATTTTCCAGTGAGCTTTTGTCAACCTGCTATTCCCTTTGCTATCCAGTTATAACTATACGTTCAGTTTGTTTACTAGATATAGGATTGTTCGTGTTATATATGAATGAGTTCTGTTATTTTGTGTCTTTCAAAAAACTGGTCAATTTTTTCTTTGTGTACCTCATTTAATTTTTAAACATCTACAAAATGGGTTATATGAGCCTCATTTTCACTCTTGATATTAGTCATTTATATGTTCTTTCCCTTTTTCTTTATTTATATAGTTAAAGGTTTGTCAGTTATATTGATCCTTCCCCCAAAGAAACTAGCTTTATATTGACATCTGAAATTACAAAAATCTCTTTTTCTTTATTGAGCTTATTTTAATATTTTTTTATAGTTGTACTAAACTGAACACTGAGGTTGCTAGAGATTGCTGGCCTAGTTCTAGGTTCTGTGAGAAGCCCTCTCTAGAGGAAAGAAGGTGGAGAGTGATAGAGCAAGACACCTGATGTTGACCTTTGGTCTTTGCACACACTGGTACATGTACCTACAGTTACATGTGTGTGCATATACTACACACAACACACTCACACCTATATATACACATTCATTCAAACTCAATGAAAAACAAGTTTAACACTGTGCATGAGAGCATAAAGTGGGAACATATATGAAAACCCAATTAATTTGTTAAAATAGATCATGTATTCTATTTAATCCAATACTTCATCTACTTTTATATATGTATGAAGTAGTTTGGTGTTAAACGTGTTGTTATAGCAATAAAAACCACTGACAATTTAAGCAGTAAAAGAGAAAAATAAATGATGGTATTATAGAATCTTCATAGTGTTAAAATTCAAAATAGTGTAAAACATGAGTCATAATGCACAAAGTCTAAAAACAGTTTTATAAATATAAATTATAAAGAATTTTTTATAAGAATATCCATTTGAAGTCTTTCTTATGTACACATACAGGATTGGTAATAATATAGAAACATGTTTGCAGTTGAAGGAAATATATTCAGGAGACTGCTTAGTTTCTTTTGTATGATGGAGGAAGAACAAGGAGTTATTTAACTATTTCTGTGTTAATTATTTATTGTATTTAAAAATACTATTAAACAATAACTATCAATTGGTGATATTTAAAAGGTAGCTAAACATAAATGTTAACATTCTAGAAATTGATGACTACTCATGTTTTACCTGCCGTGTGACCTTAGATAAATTAATTACCCTTCCCATTTCTTATATAGAGCAGTAATAGCATCATGTTATTAAAATGATAACAAAACTTAATGTCAATAAAGTCCTCAGAATATAACAATTCTTATGTGGTCTTTTAGTAGTAGATAAAATACTTCATAAAGATAGGTAGTATGTATGTTGTTTATAACAATTCATTATAAATCTTTATTAAAATAATTTAGGTACTATTATAATGGACTTTTTATTCATTTGACTTGCTTTTTAAGAAGCACTCTGTGTGTATGTGTACACGCACACATGTGTGTGTGCAGGCATGCACACATACATACACACATACATGCAATGCCACATGTATGGAGAACATGTCAATGAACAAACTTGGTTGTTGGTCCTAACCTTCCTCCTTGATTGAGATAGTCTCTTGTTTGCTGCTGTGCTAGCTGGCCCATGAACTTTTGATGATTCTCCTGTATTCTCTCCCATATCACAATAGGGGACCTGGGATTACAGATACACAGTACTGCATTTGGCTTTTCTTGGGTTCTAGGAATCCAAACTTAGGTTCTCACACTTGAGCACCAAGTGCTTTACCCATTGTGTCACCCTTCTAGCCCTTGCTTTTATTTTTGTCAGAATTTCCTGCACTCCAGATTGTCTTCACATTCACTATATATCCCAGGATGGCTTTACATTTACCATTCTCCTCCTTCTGCTCTCCATGTGGTAGGCTTACAGCAAATGCAACTGTTGTGTAGGTATATCCTCTAAATTGAAGGGAAGTATTGATTAATTTTGAACATTTTATTGAAACCTTTCACATCTACACTCACAAGCGATGTCGTCCTTTAACTTCCTTGTAGTGCTTTTTCCTGGTTTTCTTATCAGGCTAATACTTGATTCAAATGAAATGGATGGGGAAGTTCTCCCTTCTCATATTTTCTGCAAGTTTGTGAGGGGTTGCTGTGATTTCTTATTTAAATGTTTGATAAAATTCATCAGTCAAGTTACTAGTGCTTGGATTTTTCTTGCTGGAATTTTTCTAACAGCAAACCAAATTTTAAGAAAGATATAGAACTGTTCATATCATCCCATTTCATTACCGGGACCCTTGACAGTTTGTGACTTTGAAAGAATTTATCCATTTTGTTCAATCTTACCAATTTCCAGGCACAAAGTTATCTACAGTCTTGTCTTTTAAGTTTCTGTGGGGTCAATCATGATGTCCCTTCTTTATTTCAGACACTTATAGTTTGTCTTCTCTCCTGTTTTCTTGGCCAGGCTGTAGGCTTCTCAGTTTTACTGCTTTTTCCCTGCAAAGACTAGCTATTGGTTTGATTAAAAACAGGTAAATAATGGACATAAATAGTTTCATCAATTCCCATTTTTATCTCTTTCTTCCGTTACCTTCTGGTTTAATTTACCTTTTTTTTTTCTAGTCTGGAAAGTTTTAGTTAATTTTGATACTACAGATTGAACTCTGGGCCACTAAGCTCCTCCCTCAGCTATATTTTCATTTTCACTTGGCTCAAAGTATTTTAAAATTTTGCCTTAGAATTCTTTTTTGATCCATAGGTTATTTACATATATGCTTTAAATTGCCAACTATTTAAGAAGTAGGGATTATAGTTTATATTATTTCTAGTTTAATTTCATTATGGTTAGATAACACACTTTATATGATTTCAATTCTTACAAAAGTTTACCATACCCATTTAATGCACTGCTAGTGGAATTATAATACAGTGCAGCTACTATGGAAAACAAGGAGGTTTCTCAAAAAAAAAATAAATACAGGAAACTACAATATGATCCAGCAACCCCAACAGTATCTTGAAAAGATATTTCACATCCACATTTTTAGCAACAGTGTTTACAACAGTAAAGAGCTTGAAGCTGTCCAAAATCTTAACAGATGGATGGATCAACAAAATATGGAATATATCTACAATAGACCTTAAAATTCCCTTTTAAAAGAGAAAGGCATGCAACTACATGGGTGGACCTTGAAGGATTTGTATTATGTGAAATAAGCCAAAGACTTTGTCTACATTTGTATGAATTACCTAATATAGTTAAATTCATAGAAACAGAAAGTATAGTGATGACTATTAGGAGCTGGTGAAGAAAGTAAAGGGTGGTTGACAGTATGGAAATGTACAAAAATGGCTAAAATAAGTTTTACATCACACGTACTTTTTTTTTACTGCAATTTAGATATAAAGTAAATATTTTTGAGAATTGTTTTATGGGACAGAGTATGGTATAACATGGTGAATGGTCTTTGTGCACTTGTAAAGACTGTGTTTTCATCTCTGCAGAGTAGAGCTTTCCATAAATGTCAGTTAACTGAAATTAGCTAACAGTGTTGTGCAGTTCTCTACTCTTACTGATTTTCTGCCTACTTGTTTTATTGATTGCTGAGAGAAGAGTGTTAAAATCTCCAACTATAGCTGTCAGCTTCCCTACTTATCCGTTTTAGTTCTGTCAACTTTTGCATCATATATCTTGAACCTCTGTTGTTAGTTGCATACATAATCAGGATTGTTAGGATTTCTAGTTGAATTGAGCCTTTAAACATTATGTGATTGTCCCTGCTTATTCCTGGCGATATTCTTCATTCTAAAGTCTACTTTATATTACTATAAAGGGATCTTCTTATATGGATGATGTAATTTTTAAATTTATGTCTTTGGTAAGATATATATATTTAGATGATTTATATTTGATGTAATTACTGATATAATTAGATTTTATCCTGTTTTATTATCTGCTTTCTGATTATTCTTGCTGGACTTGGTTCTGATTTTCTTTCTTTAAGATCACTGTAGAATATTTATTAGTCCATTTTAATTTATATGTTTCTGCTATATGTTACATTTGTATTTTGATATTTGCTCTATGAATTTCAATCTGCATGCTTAATATTTCAATGTCAATTTCAGGTACAATGTTGAAACCTTAACTAACTATATGGCTTCATTTATCCTACCCTATTTTCATTTGTAATTATGAGAATTATATATACAAATATTGAATATTGTAAGTACTATTTCATAAATTTTGCTTCTAATAATTGCCAATATTTTGAAGAACATAAATGTACCTTGTAATATGTATAAGATACTTAATACTTCTATTGTATTTTCATTGTTTCTGATTATCTCAGTTTTCATCTAATACAATTTCCCTTCACCTGAAAGAATTTCCTGTGTAGTTTTTCAGCCAGTGTCATTTTTTTAGTTTTCATTCACCTGAAAATATCTTTATTTCACCTTTATTTCTTTTTAAAGGTTTTTTTAGAATGTCATAGGTGAGTACTGTACTTACATAATTTCTATCCATCTCTCTTTCCTCTTCCAACTCTTCTTGTGAAGATAATTTCACTATATGTAAAAGTCTGAGTTCTATTTGTTCAGTAATTTAAATATGCATTCTACTGTTTTCTGACTTCCATTTTTCTTATAAGAAATCTCATAGTTTCTTGATTGTTCAAATTTTGTTTTGTTTGAGATGGAGTCTAGCTATGTAACTCAGGCTGGCCTTAGACTTATTATGTTATATATATATATATATATATATATATATATATATATATATATATATAAAAGCTGTTTTCAACATTTAAAACGCATCTTTGTTTTTTAACATTGTGACCATAGTTTTCTTTGTCTTTATCATGTTTGAGTTTCTTAAACCTGTAAGTATGCCTTTCACCAAATTTTAGAAGTTTTCAATTTGTAACACTTTTAGATATATTTTCTATAGTCATTTCTTTCTCTTCTTTGCACACAAAAGTTAAAAATATTTGATGTTATTCTATGTCTCTCATCATTTGTTCACTTTCTCAGTATTTTTCCCTTCTATTAATCTTACTGGATAGTCCCTAGTGATCTATCTTAAAATTCTCTCTCTCTCTCTCTCTCTCTCTCTCTCTCTCTCTCTCTCTCTCTCTCTCTCTCTCTCTCTCTCTCATCATTTCCATTTCTTTCACTAAGCTCATCCAGTAGTTGTAAATTTTTCGGATCCCACATCACTCAGTTCTAAATTTGCATTTGGTTCTTTTTATAGTTTCACTCTTTCTACTTGAACTTATCTAGTATGTTTACCTTTATTGCATGTAGCATGATTCTGATGGCTATATGATAGCTCTCTATTGCTATATAATACATTGTGGACTCTTAGCAGCTTAAAGCATCAATTTGTTATCTACAAGTTTCCATGGGTCAGGGTATTATGGTAGTGTAATCAAGTTGTTGCCAGAGTTGTTCTGTCACCTGGGGCTTGGGGTCCTCTTCTGAGCTGACATAGTTGTTGGCAGAGTTTAGCTCCTCAGAGCTGAAGGATTGAATTCCTCAACTACTCAAAACTACCTGCACTTTCCCTGACACAAGCCCCTCTCAAGAGGTAGTTCACATTTTAGCAACCTATTCTTTAAAGAACAGTAGAAAATCTAGTAACACTTGTTGATTATTTTATAAAAGTCTGCAGGACTATGGGTGAGAGATTTGTCCCAACCACGGACCAAGCGGGACACAGAAAATCTTCCGACTACAAAAACTGATGTTTTTTTCTTTTTGAAGGTTTTAAAAGTAATTTTTGATATTTCTATTATTGTCTATTTTTATTGCTTCTTTTATGTTTTGAGATTATAATATAATTACATTGTTTCCCCCTTCACTTTACTCCCTCTAAACCCTCTCATATATGCCTCCTTGCTCTTTCAAATTCATAGCTTCTTTTCTCATTAATTTATTAATAGTTATCACATGCATATATTTATATGTATATATACATAGATCCTAAATACAACCTGCTCAGTCTGTATAATGTTACTTTTATATTAATGACAGATAGGATTATTATTTATTTATTATTTAATTTTTTTACTATGTGCAATATGATGTTTTGAAAAACAAAATAGCAACTACTGAAGTAACATCATATTGCCTTTATAAAATGTAACCTAATTAAGAGATTAACACCCCACCATCATTGCATATCCTGTTGGTTAGAACCAAGTCCGGTCCTGCCTGTACTTGAAGGGCATGATTGTACAAAGCTGTGGCTACCACCAGAAGGCAACAACAAATCATTGGCAGGTAATCTTGGGGCATCTTTATCGAAAACTGCTTTCAACTCTGATAATTCCAGCATCTGGGGTATTTAGGGCATGACATCTACTGATTGGTTTCTCTTTTAAGTAATTTTGTATTATATCCTATACATTGTTAATTTTATGTTCTGTAAACTATGTTCACATATAATTCTCTAGAGAGTTTTTTTTTTTTTAGAAAACAATCAATGATGGATTTAGATTACAAGTTCTGTCTTTCATTCTGTGAATGGTGATACTGCTTTTAGATTACTTTTCTGAGTTGTTAGCTTGATGTTTTATTTCTGTTCTATGCATGTCTATTTAGATTTTTTGAGTATTGGGTGGTAGTTTAAGTTTGCTTTACCCCCCAAAACCCTAGGTATGATTCTTTGGATCTGTCCTGCATATGCATAGTTTAGATATGAGCAAAAATTTTTTGTTGATTAATTCACTGAATTAGAACATCACATTTTCTAGCTCTTTCCTCTCCAGAATTTTCTTATGAGTCCACTCTTGAGGCTGTGGTGTCCTTTTTCCTGGTTCTTCTGGCCAAAAAATTCAAGTTATCCCTTTGAATTTTTACTATTCATTTAGCCATCATTGCCAAAAAAAAATTATGATTAGGGCTTACTCTATGGGTGAAGCAGCTAGAAAAAAGTAGGAAACAAATGAACCAACAAAACAGATTTATCTCACACAGTCTGGCTCACGGGAATCACTTTTAAAAACCATTATGCTGGCAATAATAATGGTTGTTCATTTGTTTCTTTGAGACAGGGTCTTACTACATAGTCCTGGCTGGCTTGGAACTTGCTGTGTAAACCAGGCTGGTCTTAAACTCAAGAGTTTTGCCTACCTCTGCTTACCCTCCCCCAAACCTTGAGTGCTGGGATTACATCCAGTGTAATAGTGTTATTTTAATTGGATTTCCACCAGTCTTCTTCCATGCAGCTTGGGGATTTGATCCACACTCAGAGAAAAACCTAGAAGAGGAAAAATATGAAGCACCCACCTAAATTTAGCGTCCTATCCTAGCTCCCTTTCGCAATTTATCTGCTTTAAATAGTTGATTTTTGTGTTTTCTCTGGAATTTTTATATTACCAGGAAAGGTCAGCTGTAGTGAGCTTACTCCATCTTGACCAGAACCCGAGCTTTTTACTTCAAACACATTTGCACATTTATAGTGGATTTCTTAGAGACAGCTCATAATTTGCTTTTTTCTTAAACCTAACCTCAATTTTGACATTTAATTTGGATGTTTAGATAATTTTCTTTAAGTGTGAGGACATTTTTTTTTTTTGAGTTTAAGAGAAAACCTACAAGGCAGGAAAGCTGTAAATCTCGGCAGCTGCTTGGAATAGGGAAATAGACAGCAAGTCATTTCATTTGTAAATAGCCACATAGTGGAAGTAGGGTAGCTTCAGAGAAAGAGTGAGAAACCCACAGTGTCAGGGAAAGCATGCCGAGACTTTGGAAAAAATAGATAAAGAAAAAAATTGCTTTTCTCTATAACACACACAAAAAATTGTTGAGGCTTAGGAGAGCCACATTGTGCTGCCTCCGTTAAGTAACCGCAGTGAGGAATGGCTTCTGGGAAGGAAAAGTCCATTATGTAATCAGGGGGATAATTATTCCTCCACTCTCCTCAGCATGTCTTCAGGTGAATAAGATTTCCTGCGGGATGGACTCCTGGGCAGGTGGTTGACAGGCCCAGCTGGATTAACTCTTATTCCAAAAGACAATAGTATTTAAAGTGCTGATCTTTGGAGCAGACCGGAATGTCACATCTCCATCCAGGGCCAGAGGCAGATTCCATTCATTTTTACCAGGAAGAAGTAGCTTTCCCTTATTAGGCCACAACAGAGGTCTGATATTCATCCTCAGTGGCTTCCAATTTTACTGTAACATGCTTGCTTGAAGAGTTAAGACCCTAAAAAATCATTTAGGAAACAGACAAAATTAGAAAAATAGATATAACCCATTTCTGCCATGAAAATGCAGAGATGTAATTCTAAACCTGTTTACCAGAAGGGATTAGTGTCTGCACTGTCACACCCTCAGGTATAGTCTCCAGGCAGGGGCACTAATTTAGGAGGAGATAACAAGAAAGAAGAGCTCCTGTTGGGTATTCCTGGCCTCTGGTCAGGATAGAACCAAGGACATTTCCGGCTTCCGGCCAAGTACATTTCCAGCTTCAGGCCAAGGACAAGAATGGAAACTGTTCTTCTTTGGGGTCCCTGCTCCTAAGTCTGCCTAATCTGTTCCTATCTCCTGTCCTCATCATTTAACCATTTAAAGAGGTAACTCTAACTCTTGTTAGGGAATTTGGGCAATAACTGATTCTGACATCTTCATGCTGGATGGGGTCATTAAGCCCTCCAATGGACCTATAGAAGGGACTTCAAAAGTGCATTAATGGCTCTATTTATATAATAAACAGGTTGGAGGAAAGGAACTTCTTGCCTAGATACAGATGTGAGGGTGGAAAAAAGGCAAGAAAGGAGTCAGGGAGAACTGAAATTGGAGCCCTTTGAGCAGAGGAAATGATTCCTTCTCACCAGGAGCAGGTACAGGAGTTTGTACAATGCCTTAGTCATAAAACCAGGAGAAGTCAGAACAAAAGACATTTATACATGTCTGAATCATGCTGGGTGGTGGTTGTGGTGCACACCTTGAATTCCAGCACTCAGGAGGCAGAGGCAGGCAGATCTCTGTGAGTTCGAGGCCAGCCAGGTCTACAGAGTGAGTTCCAGGACAGTCAGGGATACACAGTGAAACCCTGTCTCAAAAAATGAAAAAAAAAAAAAAGAAGAAGTCTGTCAAAGTGCATTAGAATCCCTTAATAAGCTCATAAGAACATCTGTCCATATCTGGATTATTGGATTCTTCCTTGGAGTTTTTCCTCTGGCTTCAAAAGCCTGACTAAAGAGTGATGAACCCAGGGTCTCCTTTCAGGCACTTTGATAGCTGTTCCAGTCGTTATAAAATTCAGATGAGCCCCAAGTTTCAGCTTGGCTCGGCCTGGGAGGAGGAGACTGGCCCTGCCTGGACCGAGTCTACCAGGTTGATCTCAGTCCTCGGGGGAGGCTTCGCCCTGGAGGAAGTGGGAATGGGGGGTGGGCTGAGGGGAAGGGGAGGGGGGCGGGAGGGGGGAGAACAAGAGAATCCGTGGCTGATATGTAGAACTGAATGGTATTGTAAAATAAAATAAAAAAAATTAAAAAAAATCAAATGATAAAGCCTACAGAAAATGGCTAGACAGTTAAAATGGCTCAACTCCTCTTGTAGAAGATGAGTTTAATTCCCAGCATCCACATTACTGGTGCTCAACCAGCATGAGATCTGATGCTCTCTTCTAGCCTCTTTGGTCAATGGTACACATGGTGCACTTACACACACACACACACACACACACACA
>CABHPR010120752.1:0-16056 GCA_902168415.1 Peromyscus melanophrys | reverse complement strand
GGGGGGGGGGGGGGGGGGGCCTGACTCACCGCCATGCTGTGGGAGAGCTGTTCCGCCGTCAGGCTGAGGCTGTAGTTCTGTGCCTCCAGCCGCCGGCACTGCGTCTGTAACACCTGCCGCTCCAGGTTTTGCTCTGAAAAGACAAGAGGTGGCAATGCATCATCTTCGTAGGAGTCTGTGTGTCTTCAACTGTGCAGTGTGTTCATAGCTGCACCAACTAACGGATCAAGATACCTCCACCTCCGTGCAGTGGGGGAATCTACGTGCATTAATGGCCTTCAGATGTTGTTTGTTTGTTTTGTTGTTTTTCGAGACAGGGTTTCTCTGTGTAGTTTTGGTGCCTGTTCTGGATCTCGCTCTGTACACCAGGCTGGCCTCGAACTCACAGAGATCCACCTGGCTCTGCCTCCCGAGTGCTGGGATTAAAGGTGTGCGCCACCACCGCCCGGCTCAGGTGTGTTTTTTAAACCACGTTGTTGGTGATGATGGTGGTGAGAGTTTATGCTGTTAGAAAAGGGCCAGAGTAATTAGCGAAACTCTGCTTTACCAAGACACTGTACGGAGTGCTTCAGTCAGTGACAAAGGGCCACACAGACCGACTTTACAAAGACACAACAACAGAACGGTCACCAGTGATGGAGCAATCAAAGTACGAAAAAGTCATCTCAAGAGGGGAAAATAAACCTGGCAGAGGAAAAGCTTAGGTTGTCTCAAGTTCACAACCAAGACAAGAGCCCCACCAGCCAGGTCCCCGGTGATGCAGTAACAGTGGCAGACATGCCTGTTACCTGGGTCGGGCTGTCGGTGCTGAGCACAGCTGGGACTCTTGTCAAGTGCTGACACAAGCCCCAAAGAGAACCTTGCTTGTGTTGCCATGGAGACTGAACTGCTGAGTTAGAGGGCCAATTCTCCCGTCCCAGGGACGGAGCAAACACCCTAACAGGGTTATCATTGTTGGGGAGTCAGTTAACAAGATCCTGAGATTCACACAGCTAAGAACAAGCCAGGGTGGTACCACAGGGATACTTCTGCCAGATGCAGATGTATCCTCAGAATGACAAGGACAGCACAGGGACGTGTCCCAATGGCCTTCAAAAGACCTACAGTCCCCACACCCAGGATGGGAGCATTTTTCTCTCTACTCCAATTCAAAACCATCTGAGATGCCACTGGGTCCTGTTTCTGCATGCTTTAGAACAAAGACAGGTGCAGGAGCAGTGCACAGTAAACGCAACAATCCCAAAATGCTGGGCAGGAGGGAAAGGCAGCCACTTGGGGAGGGGCTCAGGCTACCTGTGTGTCAGTTGGTATTTGCTTCAAAAATATCTTCCAAGGAGGTGTAGTAGCAGATGCAATATTTACAGCTCAGTCATGTGCCAAAACAATAAAGCTAAGGTATGGGAGGAGGTAACCGGCAGCTAGGTTAGGCCAAAGGCAGCGTGGCCCCAAAGACAGTGAGTGCACTGGAGTCTCTGGATGCTGGGGAGACGGGCAAGGGAGTAGTATACATGAGCATGAGAGCGGTGCTGCTCCCCCCCCCCCCCACTGTGTGAAGGCATCAGAGCAAGGGATACATGGGTGTGCTGGGGTATGTGACTTAGGCTGGTTTCAGGGAGAGCATCTAGAAACTTCCGAGGTATGGTGAGCTGCTAAGAGCCCAAGCTCCTTCAGTGTGGGCTCATAAGCATGGTGATCAGGACCGGCCAGAGCTCAGCCACATAAACAAACTAGGCAACATTCTGCCATCCTCCTTGAGCAGGGCCTCAGGGCTAGGGTATGAGCTATACCGTAGGCTCACCCTGCAAGAAGATCAGCACCCTGACTCAAGCAGCCCTGCCTAGCAAGGATCCCGTGTGGCCCAGACTTCCTGGTTACCCCTCCCCCCAAGCCCTACCTTCTATGTGTTCCTGGTAAGCTTCAAAGATTGCCTCAATCCCTTGCCACTGGCGCCTGGGGGCTTCCTCAGCTTCCTCTTCACTGTCGTCCTCGTTGTCCTCCTCAGAGTCCTGGTCCACCTCCTGCATTGGGGGGCCCTTCCTCCCAGCTGAGGGCTCCTGTTGTCCATTGTGCTGGGGCAAGGGGACGCGGCTAGAGGACTGCAGCTCAGGAATGTTGTAGTGGACTGCCGTGTCGACCTTGTGGTTCTGCTCTGCAGACAGTACAGCCGAGCTCCCTGGGGTGAGGAAATGAGGATCTTGAGGCGCAGGCAGGGGATGATCTGAAAGTCACCCATGGTCACATCGATAACTCTGTAAGCATGGTCTCCTTCATGAGGGCAAAGGTGTTCCCTGAGCAGGGCCAGGGATTGTCCCTCTAACAAGAGGTGGCTCAGCCCTGCTGGTGGCCTCACTTGAAGACTATTCAGTAATATGCCCTTAGATGCCACTCGAAAGAGCCCCTCCATCCTAAGGAGCAGGGAGCAATCTGCTGCTTCCAGCCAAAGCACCGTCTTTCCAATAAACTCACAAAGACCCAGTCAGCACGCCTCTCCTGGGGCTCCTCACAGGCGAGGCGACATGAGGCCAGAGGTTTTCTTCCTCTATCGCTCTCAGTTTTGTTTAGTCTGGCTGGCTGGCAAGCTTCAGGAATGCTGTCTCTGCCTGCAGTCAGCCACCTGAGGCTCCTGCCTTTGCTTCCTGGGCCCCAGCAGCAGAGTCAGCTCAGTGACAGACACGGTCTGTGAGCTCAGCCTTCATAGCTCGGTGTGCAGCCCTTAAACACGGACTGGACACGATGACTGAATTATTCCTGCTGGGTCTACAAACGCTTGTTTCCCCTGGGGGAGTGGGGCAGGAAAACTGCTGTCCCTATACCCACTGGGTCCTGGAGGGTGGACACACAGTACCTTGGCAAGGGACCAGAGAGATATTTCCAAGTGAGTCTGCATGGCTGTTGGGAAGGCCCCTGCTGTGGACTGCACATGCAGAGGACATTTGCTTTTGGCTTTACTGAACTGTCATGTGCTAACTAAGGGGTGTGGTTCTTGAGCAGGTACATTAGTTCCTACTACAAGTCTGAAAGAGACTGAGGCGCCCCTCACCCACCCCATGCCCAGTGATGACCTCAAAGTGTTTCACAGACATTAAGGTTTGAGAGGTACTATTACTATGTGATTAGCCTGTGTCACCCAGTACTACTAACGGGTGACAGGGGACATGTGGCCTGTTACCTTTATGCTTCTGGAGAGCCTTCTGTGTAGACTGTAGGACGGACTCGTGGAACTGATGTGCAAACTCTTCGGCCATGAAGGGCTCCCAAGGCTTGCTCTTCCCGTTGATGCTGTGGGACAACGGCACAGGAATGTCCTTGGGCGCAGCGCCCCGGAGATAATGAAGCATGCTCAGGCTCTTCTTGCCCCCAGGGGCCTCACTCAGCCTGGCCTTCTCACCGCTGATAGGAGCTGGCTCCTGGACTCTCAAGAGCTCCTGGGGCCGGAGCTGTTCCAGTCTCCCAGTCTCCATGGCCTTCGGGACATCTGACAAGGAGGCAGGGACACCAGCAGGTTGATCTGTCTCCAGAGGAGCTGGCTGTGTGTCTGATTCTTTGAGAGACAGAAAATGAAAGAAACGTTATAAGCTATGGAAAAACAGGCACAAGGACCCTGCTGATCTCTAGAGCTTACATTTGCAGACAGACCGGTGTGTGCACCCCTATGTTTAACACTATGCGTGAGGCTAGAGTCTGAAGAAGAGTAGCACGTTAGCAGCAAGTCCAACTGTGAACAGTTCCCAAGGGACAGGTAGAGAGAGAGAGCAGCAGGAAGCGCTGAGAAGGTGTGAGTAACTTCATCCAACTTAGGGAGAGCAGGTGAAGAGACAGCAAGAGATGGGACCCCAAGGCTTCAGCTTTCTTCAGCTGGGAGCAGCAGAGAAGAGTGAGAGAGCAGGTACTGGAGAGTCTGGAGAGCCAGGCAGGATCTGCAGTGCAGGCTCCTCTGGGGACAGCACTCCGGGGGCTTCAGGCCCATCCTCTGGGGGATGACAGCTCCCGCCCGCTGCTGATGGGCAGCTCCATGGAAGTCAGCGCCCTCCCATGAACTTCATGCCCACCTTCTAGTTTGCATTGTGTCCTAAGGCCCTGTTCAACCAGGATGGTGGTGGACCACATAAGAAGGATGGAGAGAAGCCCAGCTTCCAGTAGGTCAAGTTCACCGTGAAGACGAGACTTTGAGTGCCACCTCTAACCCTGTGGCCCAAGCTACAGGTCGCTGGAAGGCGGGATGTCCTTCCCTTACCACTCAGGGAGATGGCAGGACTGTCCCTCGCAGAGTTTGTCACTGAGTCTGCCACTGCTGCGGACAGAGCCCTCTGCTTCATGGCACGGAGCATTTCAACAAGCCTCTCTTTGTCTGTGAGGAAAGCAGTCCGGGTTAGCAGTACTTCGGAGAGGGAGGAAAGGCGGGGTCTGGCCACCGTGATCGGCAAGTACAAGCCCTTTACACCAAGAGGCATCAAAAGCAAGCACCAGGCTGGCTGTGCAGACAGGAAGAAGCAGGTGACAGCAGCCAACTCTTTATTTTCCCTGCACGGCTCACACACTCCAGGCAGCCACATCTACAGCCACGAGCAGCAGCTGCCTGGGGGCTTCCACGGTGACTTCCTTCTCAGCAGATAATCTGATCTGAAGACAAGGGGGTGGCCCCAACACAAGGGCATCCCCAGAGACCAAGGAGAGAGCACGCTTCCTGCCCAGGGTCACAGCCATTTCCCGCGAAGGAGAGCAGACCCTACAGCGTTCCATGCCGCAGATCCCCGTTTAGGTGGCTCTTCCTGCCAACTCTGAAACTTAAGAGGCTTCAGTGCTGACGGCGTCCTTTAGACACGAAGCCAGGTGAAAAGTCGGGCTTGCAAACAACTAGGCATGTGTCCAAGGGCTTGTGCTGGCAGTCAGCCCGTCACTAACCCTTGCTGGGAAAGTGAGACCTCCACCATGCTTGTTAAAAACGGGAAAAGGAACTGCCACCTCCAATAAAGAAGCATGTCAAACCAACTGAAGACCTGGAGGCACTGTTTTCCCGGGACTCTTCTGGAAGAGGCCAGTGCCCTTAAGGGGCCTGAGGCATATAGAAGCATGGCTGTGTACACCAACGCCTCAGCCCAAGATGGTGTTGAGCTGCTCAAGAAAGCCTCAGTATGCTGTGAGTGACCACGCCATGTCTTCTATGCTGTGGATTCCAGTTCCAAGTCTCTTCTCCAACATGGCCCTAGGATACCAGACTGACCTGGAAGCATCTTTCTGGGCAAGCTGTGTGCTTACTATGAGGTGGCTGGGCTTGGTATCTACAGGCCACCCACATAGCTCACTCTCCAGGCCTCCAAGCATCAAAAACAGTGCTCCGCAGAGCTCACTGGTGTCCCCAAGGGGAAGGGCCTGTGGCATGCAAACTCTGAACGTTCTACAACAGGAGGCAACACCTCTTAATCCCAGGGAAAGCCCTGGAAGCGCTCTGTTCAAAGAGGCCCCCTGATCAAGTTCAAGAGGATGGAGGCGGGACTTGACAGGCACTGGTTGTATAAACAGACATATCAGTGTTTACCTCCTAACAGGACATGTGCAGAGTGTGACCGAAACACCATGGGATGGGCCTACCAGAGCAGAGGCCACTCATTAGCCCATGCTACCCAGGAGCCCCCTGGCCTATGTGTGCAGGCCAGAGCAAGGCCATACCTTTCCTCTTCTCTGCACTGATGTGCGTCAGGTTGAAGAAGGTCAGGAACTTCCTCTTCTCCTCGAAGTTAGGGCTGTTGTTCATCTCATCGGGGCTGTAGCGGGTGGACAGAGCCAGTCTGGGGGAAGGTGTCTGCCGCTTGCTCTGAACCGCAGGCGGTGATGGGCTTCTCTCCCTCAGCATCCGCCTCCGCTTCCGGCGCTTCTGTGCTACCAGCTCCTCCTTCTGCTGTTGGGTGGTCAAGCCAAAAAGTTGCAAAAACTCTAGCTTCTGGATCGGGAAAGAAAACAAACGAGCGTAAAGCCACCGTCTGTGGCATGCTTTCAGTGCCCCAGGGGCCCATGGTCTACACAGTCTTGACTGGGAGCTAGGCCACAGAGGAACAGAAACAATGGCCTGCGGGGTTTGGAAGCCAAGAGGTAGGACCCAAAGTGGGGACCAACAACCCAGCCAGCCCAGAGCACTGCAGAGTTGAGCGGGGCCTTGTTACCTCAGAGGATGTATCCAGTTTGAGGGGTGGCTGCTCAGCTACACAGCGGAGGTGTGCCCTGACTTCTTCCTCATCGCTCTCGTCGTAAGAGTCGTCGAGGTCATAGTAGTACCCTGACGGCAGAAATGGGTGCAGTGAGCCAGGCTCAGAACCCAGGCTGCTCCGTGGGCATGTGCCGAGTGAGACCACTGGGCTTAGAGGGCCTGCTTTCCTCCAGTCCGCCTGGACACCTGCAGCGAGCTGGGGATGGCAAGTATCCAGCTTCCTTGACTCACAGAGAATCGGGATGTTCCCTTGGCCCAAAGTGGAGCATTCCTGACAGAAGCCCAACGTCTATGGCTTTGTGAACATGCTGCCCCTGGTGTGAGCCTCATGCGAAGGCAACTAAAAACTACAGAGCCCCCATTCCTTTTCAAGGTGGACTGACAGAAAGCCCCAGCCAGGCCCTAAAGTAGCATGACCAGCACTCAGGAAGATGGCCTGTATCATCCCCAGCTAAAAGGAGCTAGGTGCACTACCAGACAGGCCAATCAATTCCAGAGGAGACAAGACTGGCCTGGGGCAGTCGTCCTGATCAGGTGTGTGCTGTATCTACAGCCCCTGCTGGCTCTCCTGCCTTCTTGGGGTGGGGGGTGGGGTGGGGGGGGCAGTGCCAGCTGCTGTCCCTTATTCCCTAGTACACGTGCCTGCAACTGTCGCCAGCCAATGTGCAAAGCCCCGCTGGGCTATCCCTCTGTTAATGTCACACTGTTAATATTTAAAGACACCCGATTAGCCTCTACCCATCACTTAAATGTATATCCGCAGCACTGTCTTATCACAGGCTGTGACTTGCCATTGTGGGATAATGTGCCTCACAGCAGGCCAGGCAAGGGGTCCTGAAACTGCTACCTGCAACCAGTTTTTAAAAACTGCACTGAGGCTTGAATGGGAGAAAGGTGAGCAGCTGGCACTGGGGTCTCCCGTCCTGATGAACTCCCATTCCCAGACAGGTTGGGACCCACTCAGGAGGCCAGACCTTTCTCCTGAGCTTCACGCCGCCTGCGCTCCTCTAGGTCCAGCTTGCTGACCAGTTTCCGGCGTTGCTGAAGAAACTCATCATAGATGTATGCTGGGTCAGGGCCCCTCGGTGCGGGGTGGCAGAAGGAAGAGCCTGGCTTCAGAGGCCCGCTGAGCTCCCCGAAGGGGGTTGCCTGGGAAAGGGAGGGCCGTTGTTGGCCCAAGATGGTCTGTGTTGATTTCTCAAGTTCAGCAAGGAAAGGCCCAGGTCCATGGGGTTCCAGATTTCCTGCCTCCCGTGGTGGTGGCTGGTATTTGTCCAGTGGTGTGGCCTCACGCTTCCGAGGCTCTTCTGTCTTCTCCGTGCAGTAGACACGCTCCACCTTAACCAGTGGCACGGCAGCTGGACGGCTCGGCTCAAAAGCAGTCGCGTGGCTGTGCAGGGAGTGGCTCTCAGCCCGCCGCGTCTCCAGGGTATTGTCCATCAAAGACACTGGGTTCCAGAGGGCTGTGGGCACAGTATGGTGCTGGGGCTTGGGTGAGATGAGGGGTGGTGGCCCACCAAAGTGCTGTGGGGGTTCTCGGCTGCTCTGGTCATGACGGTTTGGTCCTGGCCTGGAGAGAACATACTGAGCCATCAGTGATGGGAGCAGACCTGCCTACCAGCCTCCCACAGCACACCCAGGGAGGCTTGCTGGCCTTACAACGGACTGCCTGTGAGTGTAAATTCCTAGGAGGAGAGTTCATCCCCGCTATCCCCAGGAGAGCCATTTCTTCCTGGAGGTGAAGCTCTGATATCATAGCCCTTCCTCCGGATCTATCAAGCATGGGCGGGAGGGCAGGCTAAGGATGAGTCAGGGACACTAGCTTTGAGTGTTCATCTAGCCCAGGACTTCCCACAGGAATGGTGGCTGTGCTGCTGCCCCCCTGTGGTCCCTGTCAGAAGTGCAGCAGCTTGGCCTAAAAGACCTTCTGGCAGTCCACAGACAAGCAGCTTGCCTCAACAGGTGTGCGAAAGACTTCCTCCAACCATACACTCTCTTGCCTAGTCTGCCCAGGACCCCTCACCCCTTCACTATGCCATCCAGGACACCCTCGAGGCCCAGATGGGAACTGCATCTGCAAGCTTCTTTTTGCAGCAAGCTACTATCTGATACAGAACTGGTCAAAATACAGAGAACAAGTGACTTGGGGACCCAGTCCTGCTTGGTCGTCTACAATGCTACTCCCACACCCAAGACTCAGGGAACACTGTAAAGGGGTGGAGGACTGTAAGAGTCAAAGTACCAGGACTCCTCTGGTAGGCAGGTGCCATCTAGACACGACAGGGAAGTCGTGAACAAGACTCGCAGAACCGACAATACTAGCTGACATGCCAATCCCAATCCAGGGGAGCTCTCTCCTAAGGCCCTACCACTATCAGGAGAGCTACAGTCAACCAATGGCTGCTTTGAGAGGAAGAAATATCCAGGGACAAGCAACCCGGTAAGTTATCCAATCCCAAGTGGTCAGCGCTAAACACATGTTTAGAGCAACACAAAATGGGTGTGTATGCCAGGCAGTGGCGCACGCCTTTAACCCCAGCACCCGGGAGGCAGAGCCAGGCAGATCTCTGTGAGTTCAAGGCCGGCCTGGTCTACAGAGTGAGTTCCAGGACAGGCACCAAAACTACACAGAGAAGCCCTTTCTCGAAGAAAAAAAAAAAAACAAAAAACAAAAAATCAAAAAACAACAAAAAAACTACCAAAATGGGTGTGTGTGTGTGTGTGTGTGTGTATACACATATATGCATGCTGTATGTACATTATAATAATAATTACAGAAGAGGTCATGAACTTGTGGCACAGAAGAGTTGGGAGGGAGAGGAGAGATGGGAAAATGTGAAAGCAGCACTCATGAAATTGTCAAAAAATCTTTAAAAATTAAAAAAAAAAGTTGTCTTTGATGCATCTTAACAGGAGACAACTTACAAAGAGCAGTTTTAGGTACTTTCTCAAAGCTTAACCCTTCTCTAAGGTTGACACGGGCTGTTTAGACCCATGCTGCCCAATGACAAAGGGCAAGGTGTCTGGAGGAGGGGCCCAATGGGCCATTGCTAGGCTCCTAGGGTCCTCCCTGGTTGGCAGGGAAACCATTTAGCACAGCTGCCAAGGCTGCTCCTCACTCCTGCACTCAAGTCCAAGAGGCAGAGCACGGCATTAGGCGCCCTCCCGGTTCAAAAGTAAAGCGATAAGCAAACACACCACAGGCCAGAGCCAAGCAAGCAACAAGTCCTAGCTAAGGGTACACGGCCCCGCCCCTTCTGCCTCCCTGTAGCAAGGGCGGCTGTATTTAAGACTAGAGGGGCCGCAGGGTGGTCTCCCTCCAGGTGTGCAAGGTGTAGAGGGCCAGGGCTGGGCATCTTGGTTACTTCCAATTGCTACCCTTTTTCAACATGGAGGACAGGGATTAAGAAGGGCCGAGACTTATGTCAACAGGGTACCTGTGTCCCAGACAAGAACAAAGATGCTAAGGGCTGGAGTGGTTCAGAAAGATGAAGCAGGACACGGGATGGGCCAACAGCAGGGGACAGGAGAGTGCAGACCGACAGACAGGCTTTCTCTCCCCTTTGTTCCCCTATCCTCTGAACCAGAAGCACCTGCCTCACGTGTGGACCCACCTGGTGCTCTCAGGCCTGTGCTCCACCTCTGTGGGCACGGGGGGCCGGCCCAGGTCCAAGTGCTGCTCCAGCACCTGTTGCCGGAACTCGGACACCTGGGACTGGCGGTCTTCCTTCTCTTGCCGCAGCCGCCGCTGCCGTGCCAGCCATTTCTCCTCCTCATTGGTGCGCTGGATCAGCAAGGCTGTGGCGGCACTGTTTCCCGGCAGAGAGAAGATGCCGTGGCTGGAGATAAGGCTGGGCACGGTATGGTGTGGGGCAGGCACTGGGTGCAGCGGATGCTGCATAGGCTTAGGTGCCTGCAAGCCCACATCCTTCAGCTTCTCTGTGGGAGGAGAGACTGTCACTGCAGGAGGCCAACTCCCTCACCCCTGCTTGAAGCCCATAGCTGAAGGGGTCTTGTAGAGCTTCAGGAAACACGTCTCATCCTCGGAGAGAAGAGACGTGTGTGGCTGGCTCAGAGCATATGGTTTACATTTTTAGGACTCATGGGGGCCAGTGGTTAAAACAACCATATAAGAGCTCAACTACATAGATTTTCATGAAATAAATTACATTCAAAACAAGGTTGGGAAGGCTCATGCCTGTATTCCCTATACTTGGGAGGCTGACACAGGATGACTGCTGTGAATTTGAGGTAAACCTGAGTTCCAGGCTAGCCTTGGACACAGCCTAGCTACAGCATATAACCTTGACTCAAAAAAAAAAATTTTTTTTTTAAACAAAACGAAAAATGGTCAGATCTGGCCTCCACCATCAGCATAGCAAAAGGCAAAGACAAACCAAGGTTCCAAAAGTGCTGACATTACTTCCTTCCCTAATGCTTCGGCCAGTTAACTCCTTCCATTTTTAGGGGCTCTTGGGCTCCTGGATCTACCCCGGGTGCCTTGGCACGCCTCTTCCCAGTTGGGTGCTCAGCGTTTTGCCAGGGGCAATGGGACAGACAACACCCCTCACGCGCCAGGCAGGCACACAACTGCCCTCCACGCAACTCATCTCGGGTACCTGCACGGGTTGGGGTCAGCTGCTCCGAGGGCTTGGGCCGCTCCTCAGTGGCATGGCCGCGGAGTCCATGCAGCTCAGCCACAGGCAGGAAGGGGGGCTCCAGCGCCTTGGCAGCCAGCAGCTCCTTCTCCCTCGCCCGCTGCTCACGCTGGCGCTCCAGCTCCCGCTCCCGCTCCTTCTCCCGTTCTCGCTCCAGCTCCTTCTCCCGCTCCTTCTCCCGCTGCTCCCGCTCCCGCTCCTTCTCCCGCTCTCGGTCGGCCTCCCGCTCCCGTTCACGCTCCCGCTCTCTCTCCCTCCGCAGCTCTTCGTCCATCTGCAGCCTGGGGACAAGCAGAGGGCAGCATGCCGAAGGATGTGCAGAAGGGGCGAGTCCACGCCCCAACTCAGAGTGGGGCCAGCCATATGCCAAACCCTCCTCCCCTGACCCACACATGGAGACACCCCCACACACATACACTCCAGGCCCCGCTGAGGGACTGAAGCATGCTCTGCTGTGGTCCCCCCTTGCTTTCCTGAAAGCACAGCTTACCTCTCTGCGCTGAGGCTGGACATCCGCTCCGAGTGCAGCGCTGCCAGGGACGAGTGCGAGAGCTCAGGCGGGTAGCGGACCCCCGAGAGATGCAGGTGCATAGCGGATGGGTGCAGTGGAGGCAGGGAACCGGGGGTGGGGATGGGGTAGAACGGAGACCTTAAGGCTGACAGGCAATAGGAGTCATCCATCCTGTAGAGAAAGATGGGACTGGTGTGTGCCAAGGCCATTGCCACAAACAGTAAGCTTGCCTACCTAGCAGACGCAAAGCTCCGCACTGAATCCCCAGCACTGCAGGAGAAAGGCTAAGACTCAGGCAGGTGAACAGGTACTTCTCTGCTAGGTGAGTCCACTGCTTAAGCAGGCTCAGCACAGCAGAGGCTGCAGGCAAAGGTCACGTCCATGGTCAGAGGCCGCTAGGAACCGACCACATCGGCACCAAGGACCTCCCAGATCCTGGGTAAGTGGGCAAGAAGGGCAGACAGGCTGCAGAGAGAGGCCCCTGGTGTGATGCACCTTGACAAAAGGCCCTTCTGGCTAGGAGCTTCTGCAGGAAGAGGGCCTGGCCTGATTCTCACCAGGGTCTCTTGTCACACTGTCTGTTAGTGGCTACTGGCTGCTGGGAAGTTGATGTTGAGAAGCGGGAACCGGGGAGCAACAGCAGGTGGCTGTGGGCTCATCCACTGTGACTCAACTGAGGGCCAGCAGATAAGCTTGGGCTAAACTCAGAGGGGATCTGGGGAAAGCTATAGGGATGTACCAAGTCTCCTTTGGGTGTCTGGTCTCAGGCCCTGGGAACACCTGACCTGAGAGGTCCTGTCTTGCTGAGAACAGATTAGCATGTGGACAGTGTGTGGGGGCCGTCTCACCTGAAGGCCGGGTGGGGGAACGGGTGCGGGGCCAGGTAGCTGGGGTGATAGTAGGCAGCAGCTGGGTCCAGGCCAAGTGGAGGCAGGGAGGACATGCGTAGGTCCTCAGCGGTATGGTAGGGCCGGAAGCTCCTCAGGTAGTCCTCAGTCACCGTGCTGGGGGGCACCACATGGTGCACAGGCCGCTGGAGGCTACAGGAGAAAGGGTGGGTGAGCAGAGGACCCACTTTGGACCAGGAAACATGGCATACTCCCCAGTAGCTCAAGCCTGCCCCTGCCATCCCACCTCCCATCAGGCTCAGGCCCCAGAATACACAGAAGGGCAGCTGCCTGCCCCTCAAAGTCCCTACCAGTGGACACAGCTGCTAGAGGAGCTCTCTGTCCCCCGACCCAGAGGACGGGTTTAAATGTGGGTAGGGGAAGTGCTAAGTCTCAACGTGGAGTGGACCACAAGCTCAGATGGGGCCAAGGACCTGGGCAGAGCAAGCCACAGAGGCTAACAGCGGCACTCTACACCAGCCAGTGCCAACTCGAAGCTGGCCTGGAGCCACGCCACGTCCTCCCTAGCCTGGCACTTACTTGAGTGGTTGGAAGCGGGAATCCTGTACAACTGAGCTGGGGGAGAGGCCGAAGGGGTAGGGGGTGCTGAGCAGGTGGGAGGGGATGGCTGGGCCTGCTGCCTTCTCCTGGGCTAGAGGCGGCTCCACGAGCAGGCGCTCTCGACCACTGCTGCTGCCTCGTGAGGCAGAGTCCTGTGGGAAGAAGATGCAGCATTAGGGCTTGGGAGCCAGCCGGGTTCACAGAAAGGCCGCTGTTTAGCTCATACTCTAGAAACACCTTTCCTCTAATATTTTCTTTATAAAAAAGAAGAAAAAAAAATCACAAAAGAGTTATTTAGGGAGAAGGCATGGGGTAAGGGAAGTGTGGCCTCCCATGAGCAGGTCTGGTCTAAGGTCTCCTAGGGCCTGGCTCTGCCCCCAAAGTGACTTCAGCGATGCCAAGGAGACCTTAAAGCCCCAGACTGCTGAGTCTCAAGACAGGGGCATGTGAGAGGATCTGCAGGGTAGGGAACCCTACTTCCCACGACCAGTCCCACATGGGGTGGTCATGGGGTCACAGCACACACATCCTGGGGACCTGCAACTTAGGAAGAGCTTCTCCCAAGATGCTAGCTACACTAGCAGCTGTTCTGGACACTGGGGGCACTCTTGCATACATTTAGGCTGTGAGACCCCAGGGGAGGCTCGCTTCAGGCACAAAGCGAGAGGTGGCAGTAACCCCAGGGCCTGGGGAGATCCAGCCTCACGGGTGTCCTGTATGTCCTGGAGAAACCAGACGGAGCGGCCCTGCCTCCCTGTGACCAGGAAGGAAACCTTGTGGCAAAGCAGAGTGGCACCAATGGGAACATGGTAAAGACAGAGACACCCTGAGCCAGGGAGACACTGAAGGCTAGGAACTCTGACAACACTAACTTGTAGAGACCTGGCACCATTCTCAGGCCCTTCCCAGCACGAGCAGCCAGTAGTACTCACGAGGGACAGAGGCCCTCTGGCTGATACTTGCTGAACCTGTGGTGTGACCATCAGGCACAGGAGCCTAGCACAGGAATGCTGACGGTCCGTGAAGACAGGCCTGCCTGCCAGCCCTTCCTGGACTAATGTCTGGTTATCCTAGGCGGTGGTGGCACCCCCAGGTCAGCTAGCACCGTGTTGGTCACTGAAGCACAGGGAAAGCCATGAGGGGAGGAGGGGTAATGTTGTACAACCAGCTAAGCCTCTGTGTGTGAACTGAGGGGGCAGGTTACCACAGCACCTTCCGGCTCCATTCTCACAGAGCCTAACACAAGCCCTCCTGCTCCCCACAGACAGACAGCCACGATTAATTGAGGGAGACAGGCTGCTGATTGAATTTTTAATGAGCAGCAACATCTGTTTCCTTCCCAGAGTATAGCAGCAGGCTGTCTCCGTTCCCGGTGGGGTCTTCACGGGTTCATGACCTCTGACCTGCCCTTCTCAGGAGGGGCATTCACACAGTATCATAAAGGTGGGGGGCACACATCCCACCCACCAGGCCAAACAAGGAAGACTAGGGGGATGGCCATCAGGCTGTGGGGGCACTGTGTCTTCTCTCTGACCAGGGCCTGGCTGAACTTGAGCCAGACACCAGGGAAATAGGTCAGCCGGGAGCTAGGGTGCTGCGTGGGTGACGAGAGGAGACCAGGCTTGGTGGCCGCCCCAAGGCACCGCATGCCGGTGGCTGTGGCAGACAAGACACATCTGTAGAGCTGCTTAACACAGCTGCATCCATGAAAGGCAGCGGCTGGGGGAGGAGGGAACTGTCACTCACTCTCCAGTGATTAGAGCAAGGTCTCCACAGCTGGGCAAGTGGGACATGCCTGTTAAGCTTCCAAACAGACCGTTTTTCATTTCATCTCTCCTCATGCGGCTTCCACTGCCTGGTCACCCCCTGAGAAGGGCCCCGGAGCCACCACTCCCTTGACTTCCAACAGTGGATGCAGCCTCCAGAGGCTCCTAGTGACTCATGGCCACACTGCGGGGAGAGCCGCATCCCCGCCCTCCTGGAAAGGATTAAACTCTCTGCTGAGCTCTGAGCATCATCTGCTCATCCACCGCACTTGTCGCCCTCCCTGATGGCACACAGGTCTCATTAACTGCAGCGTGAACTGCTGGAGCGGAGCCATCACGGCCCTTCTCTGGGTTACTAAATGTTTCTGAGGCGGTAAGGACCCTCGGAGGACAGTGACAGGCTCCAGGCAGAGGAGTCACGAGGCAGAGGCACAGGGACAGGGGACATGCATGCACACATGAGGTGTCTTGGACCTGGGCCAGGGACTCCAATCAGTGGAGGCTCCCAGCTCATGGCAGGAACAGGAAGTGACCTCCTGCAAGCTTCTCTCAGGAGTGAGCCCAGAGCCAGCTAGCCATCAGGCAGGCCGGCTGCCCATGGAAGGGGTGTATGGAGATTTACATCAGCTGACTCACTGTCCCACGTCAAAGCTGAGCTCTGGGAGGAGTCCACGGACAGATCATGGCCACAACTTCTTTGACTTCTCTTAAACCAGGATAGGGTGGTTCTAGGCTGCTCTGAGCCAAGCTGAGATCCAGGGACAGACTCTGACAGGCTTCTCGGGGTTAAGCGCTACTCCAGTCACAGGAGGAAGGTGCCAAAGCGGGCCCCAAGCTTCTTTCAGGAGTCTGACAGATGCTTGGAGCACTTTACTGGGGACCAGGGACACCCAGCGGACCGGTGGGGCAGATGGAGGTCACACCCTGCGTATCCTGCCTCAGCCCAGCTGGGGAGAGGTACTCCCCTCCCCTCCCCCTCCGTCTTTGTGGTTTAATTAGTACTTCCTAGCAGTACAATCCCTCTGGGAACAGAGCTGGAGAATCCAGGGAAAGCCACAGCTGACAGCGGTTCTTAATTAGCCAGGCCCCTCCGGGCGCCAGGCGGGTGGGAGGCCCCGCAGAGTAAAGGGGAAGCTCCAGGCACTGGCTCCTCCGGTCCAGTTAGCTTAGTATGTGGCCAGCTGGGAGGCTGCAGATGCACAAGACCCCTCCTGCTGGGATCAGGGTCTATCAGTTGGCCTACACTACCATGCCTACTCCCCCAAAGCGGTTGTCACTGTCGCTATCTTCCACCCAGGGACCCAAGGCTCAGACACCACCTTAAGCACTTTGTGGTGTCATGGACATCCATCTCAGCCTGGTGCCTCTGGGTAAATCTGTCTCGGAAGACCCCTAAAGAAGTAACTACAGTCAAGGCCACCAGAGGACACAATGAGATACCACCTCAAAGTAAAGGAGCAGGCCTCACCAG
>CABHPR010120751.1:15694-30525 GCA_902168415.1 Peromyscus melanophrys | reverse complement strand
CGTGGAGGGCAGATTGCTGCAGAGGGGAGATGTGGAGGGCAGATGTGCTGCAGAGGGGGATGTGGAGGGCAGATGTTCTGCAGAGGGGGGGCGTGGAGGGCTGATGTGCTGCAGAGGGGGATGTGGAGGGCAGATGTGCTGCAGAGGGGGACGTGGAGGGCAGATGTGCTGCAGAGGGGAGATGTGGAGGGCAGATGAGCTATAGAAGGTCTTTTGCCCTCATGCTTGGCACCGCCCAGCTCTTGCTCACCATGTGCCTCTGTAGGCTTCAACTGTAGACATATGTGGCTGTCTCCCCTACATCTGCTTGACATCATTCCATGTTTTCTGGCACTTTAGGATCAAGAAAGTGACTCTGGGGCCCATCAGCCTGTGCTTCATTTCTTGGCAGAAATTAGCAGTTTGCTTTCCCTGAATTCTTGTATGGTTCCCTCATAAATATGTATATATGTATGTATATATATTTTATTTTTTTGAGATAAGGTGTCTTGTAGTCCAGGCTAACACAGAACTCTCTATGTAGTGGAAGATGACCTTGAACTCCTGATCTGTCTGCTTCTACCTTTCTGAGTGGTGGGATCACAGGTGTGTGCCGCCACACCCAGTTTATGTGGTACTGTGTATGTTAGGCAGGCTCTCAACCAACTGCATTACATCCTCAGCCCCCAAATGGTGTGTGTGTGTGTGTGTGTGTGTGTGTGTGTGTGTGTGTGTGTGTGTCCGTCCAGAGTTTCAAGTATGGAATGGAACCCAGGATCTCTTCACAAACGACAAGTACTCTTACTGCTGATCCATCTCTCCAGCCCCGAATGGTTTAAAAAAAAACCTATCCTGGTGATTATAGATCAGCTCAGAAAGGGTTGACTGTGATGATGGCGGTGATGACTTAATAGACTCTGCTTTTTAGAGCAGCTTTTGCTTTACAGCAAGCTGGGTGGAAGGCTTAGAGACCTCCTGATTGACACATGCTCAGCTCCCCTACTGCCTGTAAAGGGTTCATTCGGCACACTTGCTGGCCTCACCTGGCCAACACCCAGGCCACAGTTAATGTTGGGTTATGCTGGGTGCTGCGGATGACTGGAGAACCACCATGACAGCATTCTATGCCCTGGCTGTTCCTTCTCAGGTCATTGCTTGGTTTGTTCCTCCATCTCCCCTCCAACCCTGGCAACCAGTGATCTTTTCACTGTCACCATGGTTTCCTATCTTCCAGCAAGTCACAGAGTTGACACAGTCTGGAGCCTTTTCAGACTAGCTTTTATCATTAAGCAATATATGCACAAGTCCCTGCCCACATTTCCCTGCCTCTCTCCATCCCTTCCTCTCTTTCTTCCTTCTTTCATTCCTTCCTCCCTTAATCCCTCCCCCTCCATCCCTTCTTCCTCCCCTTTCTATAGTGGGGGTGGGTGGGGGTGGAACCCAGGCCATCACATATACCAAGCCACAATCCCAACCTTTCCACATATTTTTTTATTATACAGCTTATTTTTTTACTGCTAAATAATATTCCACTGTCTGGACACGTCACAGTTTGTTCCACCTGTGGAAAGACATCTTGGTAGTTACATAACACTTCTGTAGGAAACATCTGCTCAGGCAGACATTACATCACCACCTTAAGTTAACACCAATAACGTGGATTTGGGGATTCTGAGAAAAGTGTGTAGGAAACCATCAGACTATCTTTCCTTTTCATTAGCTGCCACCGGCGACTGGAACTTCCTGTTGCTCGAATCCTTCCAGCTTCTGCTCTGTGGACACTCTGGGTTTTATGCTTTACACTGTCCCATTGCCCGTCATGCTCTTCCAGAACACACTCACTGACTGGCCTGATTGCTGGTCCCTGTCTTCCAGATCTGTCATTTTGTCTCTAACAGTTTTAATGAGGTTTATTCTGGCCTCCTTGTTCTGCGTTCCAGACAGTTTAGTCCATTCTTCAGCCTCTGGCCCTGGGCCTCAAACACCTCCCACGTCTCTTTCCTCCTCCCCCTCCCCTTCTCCCGCCTCCTTTTATTGAGATGGGTCTCACCATGTAGTCCCTGATGGCCTGGGACCTTCTGTATAGATAGATCAGGCTGGTCTCCAACTCAGAGATCCTTCTGCTTCTGCCTCCCTAGTGCTGGGATCACAGACACGTGCCACCCCTCCCACTTCTTTGCTCTGTGCTCAGGGTGTGCCCCTGTCACACCAGCAGCGAGGCCTCCTGGAAGACTGAGGATCTTGCTTCCTCTGTGCTGTGTTCTGCTTTCACTTCTCTTTGGTTTTCTAAAGGTGGGTACGGTGATGTCTCTGCCAATGCCAGAGAAGGTTCTAGGCTCTAGTTCCAGCTCCGGCTCAGAGAACACATGCCAAAGGAAGGGAAACCCTTGTCTGGTAGGTTGGAGAATGGTGCACACCTGCAATCCCAGTGCTCAGGAGGCAGAAGCAGGGGGATTTCTGAGTTTGAGGCCAGCCTGGTCTACATGGTGAGACCCTGTCTCAAAAACCAAATGAAAGGGAGAAAGAAAGGAAGGAATGGAGGAAGGAAGGAAGGAAGGAAGAAGGGAGGGAGGGATGGATGAAGGAAGGAAGAGGAAGAAAACTAGTTCTGAGGGTGTGGCTCAGTGGTAGAGTGCTTACCTAGCAAGGCCCTGGCTTCTAAGGCCAATAAACAAACAAACAAACAGACAAACAAATAAATAAATAATAAAATAAATATGTGCTGTGAATCCTAATTGGTCTTAATTAAAAACCTCGAGCCAGATATCAGATATCAAATGCTGAAAGATCAGAGAGACAAAGGAACAAGCCACAGCCACTTCTCACCTCACCAACTCCTCAGCTGAAAAGACTGAGCTCCTGTCTCCTCCTGCCTTATATTTCTCTGCCCAGCCATATTGCTTCCTGTCTCTACCTCCCAAGTGCCGAGATTAAACTGTCTGGCTCTGTTTCTCTTTTAGACTGGATCAACTGTGTAGCCCAGGGTGGCCTTGAACTCACACAGATCCATCTGCCTTTGCCTCCTGAGTGCTGGGATTAAAGATGTGTGCCACCACTGCCTGGCCTGTATGGCTAACTAGTGGCTGGTTTTGTCCTCTGATCTTCAGGCAAGCTTTGTTTTTGTTAGCGCATACACAAAATATCACCGCATAACTATAAATAAATTAATTAATTAATCTGTTTCTGTCCCTGAGTTCTGCCTAACTATGGTTCTGACTCATCACATTTGTCCTCTGGGAATGCACTAAGTCTCCAAGCTTCGCGCCACTAACACTGGGCACTATTGGAGAGATTGTCCACAGGACTGAGCCTGCCGTTTGCTCCTCTGAGCGTGTCTTTCTGCCCTTTGTGTGTTTCTAGCTCTTTCCGGCCCATCCCCTCCTCAATTGGCTCCCGTTTTGCCTCCCTGGCAGCTCTCCTGGGCTAAATCTGTTCGTATCTCCCAAGCCCCGGAGGCTTCTCCAGATTTATATTTTTGTAGGGATCTGAACACATGCTTTCAGGAATGACTTTGCGCTTCTCACAGTGAGTGCGCGGCAGAGGCCCGCCTTTGCTCCCCACCTGAGTGTACCAGGCTGCTGTTTAGCTTGCCTGTTTGCCTCCTTCCTCTTGGCTTTTTGTCCTATTTTACTTTTTTGAGACAAGGTCTTACTATGTAGCCCAGGCTGGTCTTGAATTCCGAGTCCCCTGCCTCCTAAGTACTGAGGTCACTGGCATCCAGCCCTCTCCTGGCTTCCTTATTTCTTATCCTTGGATATGAAAGGGTGTCTTTTGGCCTCCTCTTGATTGACAGATGGGTGATGGGCTCCTCTGGTGGGGTTTTCCTCTCCTTTCCCCTCCCTTTCCCCTTCACTTCTTCCTTCTAAGTCTTACTCAAGGACTAATTTCTGTTAGCATCCTGCTTTCTCTGGGCTTGTTTCCATTCTGTGCCTGCTAGCTGCACGTAAGCTCTCTCCATCTCACCTCCTGGGGGTTGAGGGTGGGAGAAGGATTGCCTCCCAGCTACTGGAGGCAGTCTGTAGTCCTGTCTCAACAGAAATGCATGGTGTGAAACTCTAATTCCCAGCATGTATCAGTTCTCTACAGCTGTGGTTTTTCTTTGTCCTTCAGGGTACCAGTACAGCAGCCCCAAAATACCATGACTCTCAGCCACGGGCATCCTGGATGCTGAGTGGATGGGTCATGGGGATGAACATTGGTCTTAAACTTTCTTCCCTTCCTATAGAGGGTGAGTGTCGCCTGGGTGGACCCAGCAATGTGGAGGTGTGGGTGCAATGGAGGTGGAGTGTGTAGAGGAGTGTGGGGCCACAGGGCAGTGCATTCCTTGGTCTGTCCTGGCTACCTCCAGTGACAAGTGGATTTCTGGAAATCTCTTTGTTGTCAGTTGACCACAGGCCAGTTTCCCAGCAGCATGCAAACCCGAAGTGCCTTCTGAGTCTCTGCGCATCAGATGTAAGAGGTGGACAGGCAGGGCCCAGGCTTGTCCTGGAAGCTCCATCCTCTGCTGAGGGTAGATTTTAGTAAAGAGAAAGCACAGGGTCTTATACAGGACTCAGAAACAAGAGGAGAGTTGGAACTGCAGCCTGTCCTTCTCCTCACTTTCTGCTCTCTCATGTCCTGTCCATAATCAGCTACATGAGCACTAGGATCCAGGCAGGCTCTCCATCCCCCCCCCCCCCGCCCCCGCACCTTTGTCCCACAGGTACTGCAGATGAATGGCAGGTGGCAGGGGGCTCTGTCCTGTGAGGAAATTTGTGTGACCTTGAGTAAAGCATTCTCCCAAATGATGCCTCATTTTACCCATCAATAAAACAAGCTAAAAATCCAAATGCTATAGGGGTTGTCCCGAGGTCCCTGTCTAGATTGTGGCTGGCGGTCTGCCCCAGGACACACAGGGCATGTTTACTGCTATGAAGTCCTTACAGAACACTTGGAAGGCACAGAGTGTGCCAGGATGTGACGCTGAGTGGGAAGATGTGGGGCTGCTCTATCTGAGTTGCTTCTGAGAGATGCCTAGGTCAGTCAGCTTGCCTCAACTGTTGGCTGCAGAACCACTTGATGCATATCCAAGCAGCTGGAGCCCAGCAGACAAGGCTCTTGTTTCCTGGGGATTCCTCTCCGTAGCTGGAAGGTGTCCATGCCTAACACCGTAGTCACGACACTTCCGAGTACTGCTGTATGTGCAGCGCCAGGTTTTCTTTCTTTCTTTTTTTGTACAAAGGATGCAGTGGTGAACAAGCCAAGGTGTCTGCTCTTAGGAATCTCCTGGTTTTCCTTGGAGGCAGAGCTGAGTAAGGGAGAGCCAAACAGAGCTTCCCAGCAGAGAGTTTGTAGAGAGGACAAGAGGAGGGACAGCAGTGCAAAGGCCCTGGGGTGAGAACAGGGAGCTGAAGGCAGACATGTGTGGATTGCAGTGGTCCAGGCAAGAGAGGTTGGTGCCCAGAGCCATGGAGATGGGTGTGAGGAGGGCAGTGGAGTAAAAACTGTTCTTCATGAAGACCCAAGAGGCCTCGGTGAGCTGATGAAGGAAGCGTAGGAGCTGGGACCCTCAGGTGTCTGAGAATGAGAATGGGAGAAGGAGATGTACAAGGAGAAAAAGCAGGTGTTTTAATTTTGGACATGTTAATGTACAGACATCTATGCTGACTTCTGGACTGCTGAGAGCCAAAGACAGAGTTCTGAGTGTCTGTGTAGTCACATACATGTTCATGTGCATGTGTGTTCATACACACATGCACGTGTTCATGAGCATAGTCAGTGTCTGTGTGTCCATGGTGCATACATGTTCATGTGTGTACATACATGTACACACATGTCTGTGTGTGTACACATATGTTCATGTGGGGGTATGTTTGTATGTACAGGAATATGTTCATATGTATGTTTATGTATGTATTCATTTGAGTTCATGTGCATATGAGCATGCTCACATGTAATGTGTGTATCCATATGCGCATGCATGCATTTGTGTGTTCATATGTGTGTGTGTACCTGTATGTGCATGGGGATTCTCCTAGGACTTCTCACCTGCTGTCGTGAGCTGCCTTAGGCTTTGTTGCGGGGCTATCCTGTGTTTTGAGGGGTTTCTAGAGCACCCATGTCCTCTACCAACTAGATATCTATAGCTCCCTCTCACAGCTGTGACAACCAAAAACATCTGCAGACATCACTGAGTGTCTTTTAAAATTTATTTCTGGTTGGACTTACATGGAGTCTTCACAGAGACACTACTGTCCTAGGAAAGCACGGCCGGTGCCCGGTGTCCCCATGACTCCTGACCACATTGTTTTTTCCTACACGCCTCAGAACCCTTCTTAACAACTGATTGCACAGCAGCTAGGTCTGGCCATTAGGCAAAATCCATTTATTCTCCTATTTCCAGGGTTAGAAAAGGAAAGAGAATCCAGAATGTTCTTTTTTGGTCCACAAGCTGATTTACAGTCGAGGCCGCACAGCGATCTCTAACCATTTGTGCCCCAGTGTCCTCAGTGTGAACACACATCCCCAAGTGCTTTCTATGGCCAGAGCCTTAAGTGAGAAGATCTATGGGGAGACCCCACAACTCAATTTGAGGTAGGTCACTAAAGCAGGGTTGTCAGCTAGTGGCGCTGCCAATGTGAGCTGGTAAACAATTAAAAAAACAGTTGGTGGTTATCAAGTGCTGGATTTAATAATGGGAATACTGCAAAAGGAAGACTCCAGAAGCATGGCAGGCTGGGGGTCGGCAGTGTCCTCAGGTTATTGGCTGTAAGATGAGGTGGCTATGGTCAGGGCTGTGGGGATCTGTATGAGGCTTTGTTCAGGCTCAGTGTAGCCATGGAGACAGATGTCCCCCCTCCTTTTCAGGGAGCCAATCCAACCGTAGTGCAAATGTGTGTACCACACACATCTGCCTTTCCTGCTCCTATAGCTTCTGACTTGGGCAGAAGGCAACTGGTGAGTAGACGCTGGAAAGCATGGGATCTAGACCCAAGGGCTATGGATTCAGGCTGCCTCTGCCTTTTTCTGTGAACTTAGGTAAGTCTTTAACCTCTGGGATCCCCAGTTTCCTCCATCTGTAAAACGAAGCTAAAAGCAGTTTTCTCTGCAGGACTATGGTGCAGGAGTTCTGTGAACTTTCAAAAGTGGCCCAATTTGCTATTTTCTTAAGGAACCTAAGATCCTATTGGAAACAAGAATAGAAAACCTGTCTGGAGCCAGGGAACTGCCTCAGGCTCCTGACATCCTTGGGTTCACAGGGGGCTTCTCTGGGTTCTGCCTGAATATTTAATAACAGACCGTGGAATTGGACATCCCAAAACTGTGCCTTTGAGTGACAGCCTCAGCTGGGAGATGCATGAACCCATGCAGGCCCAGCTGCAGTCTTAGGCTGATGCTCAGCTCGGGTAGATGGGCGTCACAGCTGTGAAGCAGGCGGACAGTGGTGCAGCTTCGGGGCTCCGTCCATGGTGCTGACAGGGCCCATCCAAGGCCTTCAGTAGGAAGCAGACCCTGATCGAAGGTGTAGGTACTAAGTAAGCAGTCATGGGTCTGTGTGTGAAGAGAGATGGGGAGTGGCGGGGG
The DNA here is from genome assembly GCA_902168415.1 of Peromyscus melanophrys. NCBI lineage: Eukaryota > Metazoa > Chordata > Mammalia > Rodentia > Cricetidae > Peromyscus > Peromyscus melanophrys. Next base: position 22,983 of record CABHPR010120751.1, on the reverse strand, counting down.
TGGGGTGGTGGGGGGCTGCCTTGTACCAGCGGAACATTGGGTGGAAAGCAGTGTTCAAACCCACAGAGCAAACAAGTGGGACCTAAAGGGTGTACTAGCAGCCAGCAGGAGACTCAGTGGAGTTTTGGTCAACTGGGAACTTGGTGCATGTGGGGTTTTAGATCATTGGTGAGACTGTGGCTGCTGCCATCACAGTTACTTTGTATCAGTGATGAAAAATGGTTTCTAAAACCAGAATGGGACCTTGGGTTACATCAGAAACATTATGAAAAGCAAGAGGGAGGTAAGGGCTTCTCTCTCCTCTGCCATAGTAGGGGCACACTTAAGCATTTGGGGGTCAGCGTTATCTGGCCTTGGTGAAGAGGAATGAGGATGAGCTGGAGGAGGAGAGGAGCTAAGGAGCCTTACTTACAGGGGAAACACAGCTATTCCAGTCATCCACTAATGGCTTATACTTCCAAGAGTGAAGAGAGCTACAGAGGCACACTTCACCCTCTGGTATGCACACCTTTCTAAGAAGTCTGACCAGACACCTGACTCACGAGTGTGGGGCACGTAGTTAGCATTGAGACTATAGAAACAAGAGTTTTGAGCCAAGGAAAGGAAGAGTAAAGGGAAGTGGCTGGGGGCATCTGTGTCAGTGCCCAGAGTTACCATCAAAGAGAGAAGAAAAGGGGAGATTGTGTGACTGGAAGCTCAGGTCGAGCTAGGTGTTCATGGTGAGAAAGAGGGTATCTGGAGGTGACCTTGAAGGGTGATGCTGAGGACCTGTTTAGGACTTCTTGGGGAAGAGAGTTGGAGGTGGACAGCAAGGACCCTGTGCAGGTCCCCCAGGGAAATAGAATATCCTCAGGAAGACCGTGGGACGCTGCAAGGGGCATGACTCAGGGTTGTCCTAATGGGGAGGGATCTGGGGTCTTCCCACCCAGCCTGTGAGCCATGCCGCTGACCTGTGCTGGGCTCTGGCTGGCTCGTGCTATGACAGGTGACCAGGGGTCAGAGCATTGGACAGAAAGGATTCTGCAGCATTGTGGGGACTGGCGAGTGTCAGACATGTATGGGTGGCTCTGGAGGGAGATTCTCAACATGGTGCTCCCTGTGAGGTACCAGCCGGATGGCCACTCGTGTGTGTGGTACGGGTGTATACCTGCGTGCCCACATGTGCACGTAGGTGCATGTTGACACTGGATGCTCTTCTCCGTCTCTCTTTACTTTGCTTGAGACAAGATCGTTCACTGAACCTGGACCTCTTCTCTATGGCTAGGTTGGCTGGCCAGTGAGCTCCAGGGATCTCCCCGTCTCTGACTCTGGATTCTGGGGTTACAGACACATGCTGCCATGTCTCCTCAACCCCTGCATGGCCATTTGACAGGTGTCACTGAGTTCACAGTGGCTTCAAGAATTGCCTTCCTAGGCTGCCTTCTGTGTCCTCAGGCTACCTACTCCAGCCTCTCTTGGCCAGTTCCAAATGGCTTTTGATCTCAGTGTCCTTTGTGGACTCAGGCGAGCCCTATACTGACAAGCACTGTACTCCAGAGGAGCATGCCCTGGTGACAGTGATGTGACCTGGTAAACCAAGAGTCGCACTTTCAACTCTGTTTCAGACTTTGCCATCCGTGAGCCTGCAGATTGGCCACCATGCCTGGGCGGGAAGGTGGACTTCCTTCCCATCTGTAGGACTCAGGTTAGATGAGGAGATCGTGAATTCTAGAGCTGGTATTCGCAGTCTTGGGAAAACTCTGAATGAGACTTTAAGTGATTTATTACTTGGTCACTCTGTAGATCTAGTGTGGCGGTGGGACTTTCACTGCACATGCATTTTAAATGCGAAGTGCTGGCTGGTGTTGTGTTCATTAATGTGGCCCCTGGAAGCCTTCAGGGTGCAGCATGTGCAGAGTGATGAGTGGGTGTCAGGTGACAATCTCCAGTGGCTGCCCCATCTGGTCCCAGGAGGAGGTTGCTTGCCTCTTTTTGTATTTGAAAGGCTCTCTAAAACTTATTTGAAATGCCCAAGCACGAAGTGTTGCTGAGGCTAGTGTAGCTAGAGTTTTCCTGCCTGGCCCACAGTCAGGACAAATCTCTCTCACCCGCCAGTCCCACAGCCGCTCAGACCCAACCAAGTAAACACAGAGACTTATATTGCTTACAAACTGTATGGCCGTGGCAGGCTTCTTGCTAACTGTCCTTATATCTTAAATTAATCCATTTCTATAAATCTATACCTTGCCACATGGCTTGTGGCTTACCGGCATCTTCACATGCTGTTTTTCATGGTGGCGGCTGGCAGTGTCTCCTCAGCCTTCCACTTCCCAGAATTCTCTCCTCCTTGTCCCGCCTATATTTCTTCCTGCCTGACCACTGGCCAATCAGTGTTTTATTTATTGACCAATAAGCAACATGTTTGACATACAGACCATCCCACAGCAGGCTAGTGTGTCCTGGGGCGGGAGAGAGTGTATTCGAGAACCACGTCCTATCCTCCCATATGACAGACGTGGACTGGCAGCTAGAGGTATCAAGTCCCTTGCCTAGGAAGGATTCTCACCTCCTGGGGGACACAGGACAGTGTCTGGAAACTCAGTAGAAGTCAGAACGCTGCTCAATGCATGGGATGGCTCCAACCATGGATACCCTAGCAGGCTTCTGCAGCTGGGAGCTCCCTGAATCCTGGCCACCCAGGGCCTGCAAGGAGCCCGGGACTCCATATTCTGTTCTCTAGGGGGCAAGTAGGCTGAGCTGGGATAGTACCCATACTGCCCTGTACTTCTTGGGACAGTGCCAGACACCATGACTCATCAGTAATTTTCTGGTCTCGATTGCTGTGATTGCTCCCTAGTAAACCATTTTATGGTCTTTCTTTATAGCAGTTTCTGTTGTAGCATTTCACCCCACTTCTGCAGTCTTAACAGCCACAACAGAAGTGGGCTTTGCGCTTCCCCGTCCTACTCACCGAGCACTGTTTTCTGAGTCACTCCAATGCTGTTCGATGTTCATAGTATTTGGTTTTGATTTCCGTTTAGCTGATGACATGAGGATTATTTCCTGGAGCTGTTTTCTTTGTTGAAGCATTTCTTCAGGAAACTGTCCCAGTTCGGCTCTTTTCTTGTCTCCTCCCCTCCATTTATTCTTCTCTCCTTTCTTTCCTTAATTACATTTTTTGGGCGGTTAGGAACTGGATGTGATGGCCCATGCCTGTAATCTTAGCACTTGAGAGACTGAGGCAGGAGGATTGTGACTTCAAGACCAGCTTGGAGGCGGTAGTGGTGCACGCCTTTAATCCCAGCACTCAGGAGGCAGAGCCAGGCAGATCTCTGTGAGTTCGAAGCCAGCCTGGTCTATGGAGTGAGATCCAGAACAGGCACCAAAACTACACAGAGAAAAACCCTGTCTTGAAAAACAAAACAAACAAACAAAAAAAGATGTGTTACATTTATGGGGTTGGGGATTTAGCTCAGTGGTAGAGCGCTTGCCTAGCAATCACAAGGCCCTGGGTTCGGTCCTCAGCTCTGAAGAAAAAAAAAAAAAAAGACCAGCTTGGGCTCTATAGCAAGTCCTGATCTCAACAGACAAACAGACGAACTCATTTTTGAAAAAAATAGTATGTCCCTGATCTAAGATTGAAACTCAGAGCAGTGCCGAGCCCAAAGTTCCCCTCTTCCAGCACAGCCGCCGGCTGCGGCTGTTAAGATCACCTCCTCATCCACTTTCTGGTTAACGATGCTGCGCTGCCCACTCCCCTCACCTGTGGGTGTAGATGTGGGGCAGAGCTCTCCTGTGTGGGAAGAACAAAGAAGGGCTTTCTGAGGAGATAATGTGTGAGTCACCAAAGGCGGGGAAGAGAAAGGCGCAGGAGGCAGAGCAGTAAGTGCAAAGGCCCTGGGGTGGGAATGGATCCCACCGGCAGAGAGGAAGAACTCTGAGCAGATGGGGGCTGTAACAGAACAGGAGTTCCAGGCTTTGGAAGGGGCTCCGTGCAGCTCCGTGGTGGCTGCAATGGAGGTTTGTGCTTCACCCCAAACATGTGGGCTTCCATTCCGGAGGTGACAGGATATGGTTTGTTTGACCTGTGAGCATACGGACTGAGAGTGTAGTGTTAGGTCAAGGCAAGGAAGCAGGAAACCTGACAGTGTGCTTTAGGGCAGGGACACTGGTGGCCTGAGCCTAAAGGTGGGGAAGGCAGATGGAACTGGGTGGATTTTGTGCCCACTGCTGAGAGAAGGAAGACCGAGGGGGGAGCAGGCTTCTTGTCGTGACTTTGTTGGGTTTAGTGAGAGGGAGTGTGTTTGAATTCAGACCTGACTGTTAAATGTGAGAAAGCTCAGAAGCAATTGACATTACCTAGTCAGGTAGATGGTAAAATGAGTCCCAAAGACCAGGGGTGTGACCTGGACTGCAGATACTGGCTCAGGGTGTTGCCCGAAGCAGATACGGGCCTGCTCATCTCCCGTGACCTTCATCAGCTCTGAGCATTTATTTCCATTCTTTAGCTTTCCAATTTTTATAAGTAAAGATGGCCTGTTGTGAGTTTGAAGTGGTGACGTGGCTGTTTGCATTTGAATTCTAGAGGTTTCCTCCTCTGGGAGGCTGCTTGTGATCTGAAGTGAGAAGGAACGTCTGGGTCTGATAGGCACAAAATGAAGGAGACAGGCTCATGGCTCCTCACCGCCTTCGTAGACTACAGCCGGCTCCGCCTGAGAGGTGGGTGTGCGTGCTGCAGAGCGCTGCTGGCTCCTCTCTCCTACATGCACTCTTTCCCCTCCTCTGAGGGGTCCTGCAGCCTCAGGAGGTCATGTTCTTGTAGTGTGTGTGTGGAAGGGAGAGGTTCCCCAGGCACCAGTCCTCAGCCTCTGTCCATCTTGTTCTTATTTCTGAAAATTTCATATGTGTATATAATATATCTTAATCATGTCCACCCCTCACTTCCCCTTCTAATTCCCCTCAGGACCCCCACCCCCACCCCATCACATCTCCCTCCCAACTCCATGTCATTTTTAAAATGATTTTTTATTTATATTTTACGTGCATTGGTGTTTTACCTGCACATATGTCTGTGTAAGAGTGTCAGATCCCCTGGAACTGGAGTTACAGACAGTTGTGACCTGCCATGTGGGTCCTGGGAATTGAACCAGGGTCCTCTGGAAGAGCAGCCAATGCTCTTAACCATGGAGCAATCTCTCCAGCCCCTATTTATTATTTTCAAATCCATTAAGTCCAATTAGTTCAGACCACATGCATGTGGGCATGGGGTCCTCCTCTGGAGTCTGGGGAACCACCCAATGGCCCCAGTCCTAAAGCAAAGTGACATTCCCCACCCAGCAGCTATTCACCATCAACAGCTTCGCTGCGTTTTGTTTTGTTTTGTGACAGGGTCTTCTAGTGCAGTGGTTCTCAAGTGGACCACGAGCCCCTGTGGGGGGAGTTGCATATCAGATATCCTACATATCAGATATTTACACTACAATTCATAACAGTAGCAAAATTACAGTTACAAAGTAGCAATGAAATAATTTTATGGTGGGAGTTTACCACCCATGAGGAACTGTATTAAGGGGCAGCAGCATTAGGAAGGTTGAGAACCACTGCTCTGGTGGCTAGGCTGGCCAGCCAGTGAGCCCCAGGGATCTCCTGTTTCTGCCTCACCAGTCCTGGGACTATGGATATTCACCACTGTGCTCTGCTCTCTTGATGTGCATTGGAGATAGTAATCAGGGTCCTCACGCATGCATGGCAAGCACTTTCCCAACTGAGCCAGCATCCTTGTCCCCAGGGCATGTTTTCCACCCAGTGACCTCACGGTGTAAGGAGTAGCAGTTGCAGCCTTCTACACTGAGTGGCTTTCTGTCAGACAGCTTTGGGTACTTTCAGGAAGTAGCTCTGATGTTGCGTCACCACGTACACAAACAGTGTCTGCTAACACATCTCGCACATATCCCCACCCCCAGCACCCCTTGTGAGCTGAAACCATCCCTTAACTTGCCATCCAGGAGCTAGGCTTTCTCTGTCCAGCCAGATCTCAGACAGGTGGCTGCAGCCACTTATGACCCAGAGACACCTCAAGCCATTGATGCCTGCTTTAGGAAAATTAATAGGTGAGTGGAAGGCATAATTTTTGTGTCTCAGCATGGTGCAGATGTGGGACCGCAGAGGCCAGGCTCAGTCCCATTCCCCAGGCATCAATTCCTGCTGCCTGCAGGGCACTGCAGACAAGAGCTAGGGAACTTACCTAGTTGCAAGTGGCTGACACAAACGAAAAAAATCTGTATTGGTTCAAGCTAGGGGAAAGGTAAGGCGGGGCTTCAGACTCAGGACTTATCTGATGGCAATAAGTCCCATTTCCCACTCCTTCTGATTGTCTCTCTGCCGTCAGGACCCTGTCTCAGTTGTGGGTTTTATCCAATGGCAGTGGTTTCCCAATAGCCCTATGTCTGCATGTCCGGCTTGGGATGAGGTGCGTGGGTCACCTGCTCCCCTCCTCAGCAACAGTGGGTGCATCAGCTTCAGTGGTCTTAATGCTGAGTTGGTGAGGCTGGGAGGCTGGGAAGCTGGGATGAGGTACCCTGCCTTCCTGCACTAGCTTCTCTATGTTTCTGTGTGGCTGGCCATCCTGGAAGGCCCTTCTTCAAGGTTGTATGAAGCTCCCTCTGTCTGTGATGCTCCATGTGGACCTGCTCTGCATCCACAGCTGAGAGAAGCTGTCTGATGAGGTCATCTGTGAACAGTGAACAGTCTGCTGCAGGAAAGGAAACATCAGAATAAGGTGGACCGAGTGTTCTATTAGCCTCTCTGGGATGGCAGGATAGTTGCTGAGACTTCCAGGTGGTCTCTCAGGTTTCCAGGTTGTTATTAAAAGTTCCACACGATCACAGCTTCTGTGGTCTCTTTTGAATTTGCATCCAGGGATGGCACCCAGGGCCTTGTGATCGCTAGGCAGGTGCTCTACCAGCGGAGTCGCCCTGGGTCCTGTGGTTCACACCAAGCTCTCTCATGCCCGCGCTCTTTTCTGTTCCCTGCTCATCTTTGTGTAGATATTGTTATCTGTTTTTTAGATGGGTAAACTGAAGCCCAGAGAATACAGAGAGCAGCTCAAAGATCTATGTCCTGTAGGAGGTGGGGAAGGTTCTCACACAGGGGCCTCAGCCTCTTAATCCCACAGAGGCTCTCTCTGCAGCTCACTGAGAGTGAACATCTGTCCATCAAGGGTACACCGTGACTCATGGAGTATCAGAGAAGGATGGTGCCTGAGTGTGTGTGTGTGTGTGTGTGTGTGTGTGTGTGTGTGTGTGTGTGTG
>CABHPR010120751.1:0-15684 GCA_902168415.1 Peromyscus melanophrys | reverse complement strand
GTGTGTGTGTGTGTGTGTGTGTGTGTGTGTGTGTGTGTGTGTGTGTGCATGTGTGCCAGTGCATATGTGTATGTGAGGAAGACAGAGCACAACCTCAGCTGTCAATCCTCAGGGACTGTCCACCTTGTTTTTTGAGACAAAGTTTCTCACTGACCTGCTGCTTGCCATGTAGGCTTAGACTGGCTGTCCCAGGAGGCCCAAGGATCTGAATGTTTCCACCTCCCTCAGGCTGGGATTACAAGTGTGTGTCACCATGCCCAGTTTTTTCGCATGGATCCTGTGGGTCGAACTCCAATCCTCAGACTTGCTGGCCCAGTCCCCCTCTCCTACCCTCTTAAACTGAGCCTGGCTGGTTGGCTGTTGGTGACCACTGCGGGTCCTGCTGTCTCCCTGAGGCTAGCGCTTCTGTTTTCTGTCCATCCTTTGTTGGCCACAGGGAGCCACATCACCTCCAGGGGGAAGCAGCTCCTGTTTTAGTTAGGCTGAGGAGTGTGGAGATTAACCACGGGACCTATTAATCCCTTCTAGACAGTGTGGTCTGTTCTGAGCCTGATGCCGACTCTTCCTTGTTCAAAAGAGATTAGCAGGTGCTGGAGAGGCGCCAGCAACATGCCAGCACCTACCCGAGGCTTCCTGCGTGCTGGTAATAGATGCTCAAAGGAGCGTTAGGAAGGGATGGAAACGGAACACTTGGCTTTCTCTGGAAGTTAAAAGCTTGGTCTCCAGAGGAAGGCTGCTGGGATTTAAATCTCTCAGTGGACAATGAGTACCGCGTCTCTCTAACATCACTCTCATCGTTACCGTGGACGGTTTAGAAGTCACAAATGAAAGGGTGCCATGATGAGAGACTCCACTCTGAAGACATAGCTGCATCCCAGCATCCGAATGTCACCTTTGCTGCTTCGTAGATGGCTCACCTTCGGCGTGTTAGCTCACTCACCTGCAGGATTGGGGTGAAAAGCACAGAACAGCCAACGGCAGGAGCATTTGTGAGAAGGTCCTAGGTGCTTCCCGTGGAATGCCTCGCTCGAGCTTCACAGCCCAACAAGGAAGAGACAGTGGCCATAACCATAGGACAGACAGGGAAACTGAGGCAGCCAATGCTGTTCCTTGTCCAAAGCCCCATAATCAGTAAAAGTGAGGGTGGGATTTGAGCCCAGGTCATGCGGCTCCCAAACAGGTCAGGGCATGCTGGAAGAGGGTGGAATGGATGTGTGGAAGGCTGAGCCAGGACCCTGCTTGGGTAGAGTGAATCCAGAGAGGACAGGCTGCAGGGGAGCTGTGGGTCCTTGTCTTCCCCTTTGATATGCAAGCACAAGCAGGCGTCTGCTGGCTTAGGTGGCTTCAGGGCAGTGTCAGGTTCTCCTGGCCACAGGGTCCGAGAGCAGCTGGCAGGTCCTTTTGTTTCTCAGCTTCTCCTTGTTCCTTCCATCCACACAGCAGCCTTTAGCCACATGGGGCAGTTAGATTGAAACATAAGTGGATGAAAATCAAATCAAATTCTAATTAACCACTAAATCAGCTTTGCAACTCAGTTCCTCATTGTCACTAGACAGATGTCACCTGGGCCAGCGACCACTGTGCCTGGCAGCACAGAGCTCCAATCCGTGCTGCTCTGTCTGGTTAGTGTGGCCCCTCTGGTGTCCCGTGCCCAACTTTCCCTGCCTAGTCTGTCTGAAATGTCTCCACAGGCTCATGTTTGAACCCTCCTTCCCCAGCTGTCCCTGCCATTTTGAAGACTGTGGCACCTTTAGGAGATGGTTCCTGGCCACAGAAATATGTCCCTCAGGGTGCTTTGAAGGTTCCTCCCACCTCAGGTTCCAGTCCCCCACTCTGCTTCTTGGCTCACTGGGGTGTGAACAGCTCCTCTCTTACCTCCCTCTGCCATAGACTGAGCTGCCTCTGTTACTGTCCTTACCACATGGACACAGCCATCTGAAAGTGTGAGCCAAGGCAAACATTCCTCCCTGGAGTTGTTTCTGTTGAGTGTTTTGGTTATAGTGACTTAATAGTAACCGATACAGATGGTATAATGGGTTCAAATTACAGCTGTTCCAAGGATCCAAGGGAATGGCAGGACTCCCCATAGGTGCCAAAATCCGAGGATGCTCGAGTCCCTCGGGTAAAAATGATGGCGTATTTGCATAAAACCTACACACCTTCCCGATACTGTAAATCATCTCTAGATTACCTAGAATATGTAATGAGATGCAAATGATATGGAAATAGTTGTTACCCGCTACTGTTTAGGAAATGGTGACAAGAAAAGTAGTCTGTGCGTGTTTAGCACAGGAGCAGTTTTCCATGAAATGGTTTTGATCCTGAGGTTCATTGAATCCACAGATGCTGGGTCCATTCACTTCCTCCCATCCCAGCTGAATGTCCCCAAAGGTCATGTGTGCTTCCCTGCTTCTATTGATGTTGGGCTCGGTCACATGTTTGTTTTGACTGTTGAAATGGGACTGGATGTGGCTTATGTCATATGTGTAGGTGTGGTGAGGCTCTGCCTTTGGTCACAGGACACATAACACATCAGTTAGGGGTTGTACCTGCTCTGGTCCCACAGATGCCTAGACTCTTAGCCACTTGCTTCCTGTTCTAGTCAGCCCTGGGCCTCCCAGGGTGGGGTAGCACCAATCTGTAGCAAACTCTACAGTGAAGAGCAAACTCAGGCAGGAGTGGGGGCTGGGACGTCTTTGAAAGCTCCTGCCTGATTTCTCTCAGCCCACTGTCATGCATTGAGTCCTAAACACTTGCCAAGCCCCAGTCCCTGGCCTCCTGGTGCTTAGAGCCTGTGGAGAGAGCTATGGCTGGGAAGGTAGCGGAGGCACAGTGGGACCCCAGTTTGGACAGACCTAACACACTGGGGAGTTTGGTTCTGCCGAGACCAGCCGCCTGGGAGCCAGAACAGTGTGCTTGGCTTCTGATCAGTTTCTTTCAAAAGGACCCAGTTGCAGACTTGTGATCCCCTGTGTGGGTCACGCACGAGGCTAGGGAATGGCAAAGGTCTTCCTTTCATAGCAAGGAACATTCTTCCTAGCTCATTATCTGCCCAGTAACTGCCTTGGCATTTCCCTGCCTTGACCACTGGTCAGATTTTACGCCTGCTGCGGTCACTGAGGCCATCAAGACGACAGGAATATCACACCCAACTGTCAGCCCTTTCTGTCCCGACATGCTCTTGTCTGACTTCAGACCTTGCTACCTCCAATTATAAAAGGACAGCAGGGGCTGGGGGCACTCTTCCTTCCTAGAGTCTGAGGCAGGGGAATGCACTCTTGCTCTTTGCTCATTAATTGATGTGATATCTACTACAAGGGCCAGGGGAGAGCTACAGAGGTCTGGGGAGGGTTGGGATGGGATGGGGACTGAAGAGATGGCTGGCCCCTCTGGGCAAGCACAGAGATACAGGGCCTGGGGACCTCTGGAGACGGTGTGACAGTGAGCTAAGCTTGGAGGAAGGGCATGATGGGTGAACAGGGAACATTTAGGCAGTAAGAGTGGCTTGTGGCTGCATTTGCTGCCAGTGTTCTGGAGTGGGGCTCCTAGCTACTCCTTATGGCCATTTCTCAGAATAGCTCTGACCTCTTTGGGTGGTTGCATTTAGGGAGGCACCAGGGCTGCTCAGCTTCTGGCTTAGCTGTGTGTCGGCCCAGGGCTTCCTTCCCTCCCTTCTTGTCCCTTCTCCTGTTGACATGGTGTCTCCTTGGCAGGTCCAGAGCACTCCCATTCTCCTGCAACCTCTGTCACCCTCTTGTTCTACTCAGCCCTGGGGTCTCAGGCAGACCAAATTCCAGCTTTGCTGACAGACCCTGGAATTGGCCCTTCCTCTGCCTCTGCAGGGCAGTGCTCTCACAGCAGTGGTATTCAGGATGCTGTGCTTAGGATGCTCCACGTTATGAACACCTACTGTGTGCTGGGTCCTCCTGCAGCCGATGAAGCAATGGGGTCTTTGAGACATTGAGAAATCCATGTCTGGGCGTGGGTGAACTTGATGGTAACCTCCTCTCAGCGGCGTCTCCCTGTTCTTGTCTCTGTGCAACCTGAACAGCTGTGCCTGACCGCTCCAGGTCCTGCTTAATCGATACCTCATTCAATGTCTGTAGCTGTGCGAGAGGCGGGCGTGTTCTGCTTTTACTCAGACTTGATGGTGAGGAACCGAGTCTCCAGTGCTTCTGGGCTTTTTAAAGGTCACTGGCCAACAAGTGGAGGAGCCACTCCACACCAGGATGCCATACTCACCATCCGCAACCATCTGCAGCCCGTGCAGGCTCTTAGCTGATTGCCTAGTATCCATCTTTGTGGTTGGTGTGTGTGTGTGGGGGGGGTACTTTTATTCAGGGATTTGCATTTGTAGCTCCTTGCATTGTTTCTTTGTTTTGTGAGGCTGTGAGGCTCCGGGTGCACCCCTACTTAGCTAAAAGCATTGGCCAGGGGCAAGTTCATCCAGTCCCACCTTCTCCACCCAAACTCCAGCTTATCTTCTCACAGTGGTCTCCATGCAGGTGGCAGTCCCCTCCTCTTCCAGGATCTCTGCCAGCCCTGGAGCTGGGCTGTCCCTGAGGTAGCTGCTGTGGGTCCTGAGGACAGGCGTCATCATCAGGCCCACAGTAGGGACAGTTTATGGTGTACTCAGGGGCACCAGTTCATTAAAGAGCAAAACCTCATCTTACAAAGCACATTCGTGCACAGGCAAGAGATCTGAGTTCAAATCCTCTCATTGTCTTTTTCCTACTCTGTGGTCTCAGTAAGATTGCGTAAGCTCTCCGAACCCCTTTTGAGTGTTGCCTGTGAGAACAGGTAAATCCACCCACGAACAGGCTGTGGCTGGTGCAGGGCAGGTTGCAGCCGAGCCTGAGACAGCATCATTCCAAATGTAGAATGCACCTTTCAGGCTGTCCAGATTTCATTCCTCCCTAATTCTGTAGTCCTCCGTCATTCTCGGGTATCCTGGAAGGACACTCCAGGTAACAATATCACAAACAGTGGGCTTGGGAGAGCACGGGGCAGTGTTTGAGCCTCTGGCACAAAGCTGCACCCTGCAAGCCACTCCATGCCATTTTCACTGTGCAGACGGAGTCTCCACTGCCCAGAGAGGCAGTAGAGCTGGCTTAGACACTTCTGGAGTGGGCATCGAATCTCTGACTGTAGTGTGCAGTTCTTGCTGCTTGACACCTGCTTCCTGGCTCCCAGCTTGTATTCTGCTGATGTCCATGGGGCCAGTGCGGCCCTTTTCCTGCCGTATAGTTTTTTGTTATAAATTTAGGAAGCAGGCTCTGCATTTATTCTGCAGGAGACAGATGTCTGGGACACTTGGATCCATTTGCCACTACCCGCTCATCTGTTCTGAGTGTCTTTGTGTGTGTCTCTAAGTCTGTTGGGACACAGCCTGCTCTGGGGTGCACACCCCTGAGTGCAGCTGCTTATTCGGGGACCTGCTGAGTGTTTGACTGCCTGTTGGTGCTCTAGCCGGCAGTGACTGGATGCTCGCTTTGCTCACATCCCCACCAGTGTTCCGTCCTGGGCATGTTCTGCTCCGAATGACCCTGTGTCCCAGCAGACTGACCTCCAACCTCTGAAAGTACCCTGCTCCATTTGCTGTTAACTACCAGCATACGGATACCCTTAGGCAATTATGCTAGAACCACATGGGACCTTGCAGGAAGGTGCCATTGTCCTCCTTGGCCCTTCTCTGGGTTCTACTGATGTCACCGTTTCTAATAAGAAGGGAAAAAGCAGTTTCATATTCTCAGTCATCAAAACTGTACTTGCTTCAATTTGCTACAAGATAGTGGGGACTTTCCTTGAAGGTCAGCATTCAATTTCACTCTCTTGGTTCTGTCTATGCATTCTGAATAATCATGTCGGAAGATGGAGACCAACTCCAGTACCCTTGGGCTTGTGTCCTGCACTGAGATGAGAGAGCCATGGGCATTGGGTACAGGCGCAAAGATCTGGAGTGAAGAGAGAGGACCCTCTACTCACTCTGATTCTACACTTTGGGTGGGCCTCAACTTCCCCTTCTGTCAAACGTGTCGGGTGTGGTGAGGACAGGGGCTGAGCAGGGCAGCATGCATACCTGTGCACACAGCCATTCGCACACAGAAGTGCAAAGCCCCTCCAGAAATACAAAAAGGGTCTATTACAGCACAGTAGCTATGCATTACCTAAAGAAAGGACAGCCCCAGAAGACAATAAATGATAAGGGCAGTCCCACCTCCTTTGTGCTTAGTTTCGCTCCCCCTCCCCAGTCAGCATTTCCCCTGTTTCTTCTCCAGAGTCAGCCATAGGCTTCCATAGCACAGGGGAATCATGAATGAAAATTCTGAACTTCCCCTGCGTCTGTCAGCAAGCAATCCCAGACACTGCCCCAGATCTGTGTATGTGGATCTGCTTCATTCTCTTAGTGTCCGTGTAGCAGTCCTCCCATCGATACACCTCTGTTTGCTCAGGATGTAGACTTCCTCTCACCCAAGTACGATGCCAGCCTCCTGCAGAAAGCCTTCCTCTGTTCCCATAGCACTGAATGGCTACTTCTTGTTCCAAATTCCCAGGTCTCTGTCTCAGGCCCTTTGTAACTCAATCCGGGTGAGGCTATGCTGCTGTGACAAAGAGGCCCTGCACCATGGAGGCTTGGAGAGCAGAGAAGTCACTCCCTTTCTAAGCAAGCAGACCTGGTTGATGGAGCAGCTCTGCCCCCTGCAGTCACTCCAAGACCCAGGTTTCTTCAGAGTCATTGCTCTGCATCCTTGAGGGCACCCCATCATCTGCAAAGTTAAAGCTGGGTCACCTAGGAGTATAGGAGAGAGCGAGCAAGAAGACCTGCACTATCCATTCTCCAGCCATTGGAAGAGCTTTGGATGGCCAGGGGTACTGCCTGGGAGGCTGGGTGTCTCCAATACCATGCAGGGAGAGTGGCTGTAAAGACAACAGCCAGGGCCGGGCGTTGGTGGCGCACGCCTTTAATCCCAGCACTCGGGAGGCAGAGGTAGGCGGATCTCTGTGAGTTCGAGGCCAGCCTGGGCTACCAAGTGAGTTCCAGGAAAGGTGCAAAGCTACACAGAGAAACCCTGTCTTGAAAAACCAAAAAAAAAAAAAAAAAAGAAAAAAAAAAAAAAGACAACAGCCAGACCTCAGCCCATGCCTGGACACCTTGGCCTGACATCTGGGGTTTTTGTGTTTGTGTCTCTGGCTGTGTCACTCAGCTTTCTGCTTCTGTAACGAAACACCTGAGGTCAATCACTCAAAATTAGAAAAAGTTATTTTGTATTTGCGGAGATTCAAGATGGAGCTGTCCTATTGCTTTGGGAACACAGGGCCCAGCAAAACGGATCACAAACCAGGAGTAAGGAGGAAAAGGGAGAGAGCAGAACAAGGACCCACAAACCCCTTTAAGAAAACATCCTAATAACCTAAGGGCCTCTCTCTAGAGCCCTCTCCTAGAGGTTATTGTGGTCAGAGGGCAGAGGCTCTGGAAGATGGTCCTGCTGCTTAGGTAGGTGTCCAGGGATATGCTCGATGTACTGATGCAGTGACCTACCCTTAGTCATCACTCTCAGCATCCTTTTCCATCCCCAGAGGAGGCTCTTTCTGCCTCAGGGCCTTTGCATGCACTACATAGATCCCCCCTCACCTCTTCATACAGTTGCTTCCTCAAAGTGGCCTTCTCCAAACTCCTCTCCCGGACAGTCTGGGTCTCCCCTTTGACGGAGGCAGACATTTCTCCTTCCCGTGTGTTAGCACCATTGCATAACAGTGACTTTAAAAAAATACTATATTATTTTAGGTCAGCCCCCACTTGGAAGCTGTCAGCTCTACCATGGCAGGTTTTTGTATGCTTAGCATGAAGCAGAATGTCAAGCTGTTGACCTTGTGCTTGTCAAATGTTAAATCATTGCCAACACCGGTCCACAGCCCAGGTAACTGAAGCTCTGAAAGGCTGAGTAACTGGTCTTAGATCATGCAGCCTGTGAGTCTGGCCACTGAGGTTTCAGCCTGCTTGCCTCCGGAGTGCTGGCTTGCAGAGCTTCATGCAACCAGGTCACCACGTGCTTCGTGCCTCAGAGGGTATTAATAGGGTATGTTCAAGGGGAGGTGGGAGGGCAGAGGATGGATGGCTGACTCAGCCCAGGGGAGGGGGCGGCTGCCTGGAGGAGGCGGTGACCTTGGAAGGCAGCTTGGAGTAGCTCTAGGGACTGTGAGGGAGCCTGAGAGATGAGGCCCAAGCCAGGATGGCTAGGATGGCCCCATTTGGGGTGCAATTTGGGCTTGTCTGAGTTGACAGGACTCCTGAAGTTTCTTAAGCAGAGACATGACAGGACCCAGAAAGTTCTGTTTAGAACATTGCCTTAGGCTGGGGCTGCAGGCAGTCAATCGGGACCTCAAGTTTTCCTTAACTGGTTCATTCTGATCTGACTTCGGCTGGTGAGCCAAGTACCCCAAATTACAGTGCTTTGATGAGGCAGAAGCTTCTCTGGGGTAACAGTTCAACCAGTCGGGCATCAGAGCTCTGCTCTGAGACACAGGATCCTTCTAGACATGTTTCATTCTCCCCAGGTCCAAGAGGGCCACGATCACAGTCAGATTCCAGCCCCCAAAGAAAAGGTGGGCTGGAGATTTGGAGCAAAGAAAGCGCTCAAGTTAGACTGGGAACACACAGGGAGACCCCCAAATCGCTGTGACACTGGGGCCTCAGAATAGGAGCTGGGCAGTGCTGCCCTTCCTGGATGGGACACTGTTTGCCACTTCCCTGCAGTCCCTAGCTCTCCTGCTTGTGTCCCTGATCTCTAAAGCCAAGCATCTCATGCTGTCCCTTGAGGAATGTGAGTTGTCCTCTTGGCTGCTGAGCTGGGCTAGACATGCAGAGGGGCTGAGCATTGTACTAAAAATGACTCCCTTCCATCCTAGTGAAGGCAGCTCCCAGGTCCTCAGTCTCCAGAGTCATGGGTAACCAGGCAACCTTGTCACATGGCCATTTGGGTCATGTGGGGCTGTTCTTCATTCTCCCTGGGGTCCCCAGAAGGGAGGCAGCCTGGTGAATCTTGAGGCCCCAACGGAGGGCCCCCTCTCCCTGCCGTGGGGCTCCCAACAGGGCCATAGCTTGAAGGTTGATGGTAGTCATCCTTCCCCTATGATGCAGACCAGACCCTGTCTGAGGTGGCTGTGAGTGGCCAGGTTGCTTGTAGATTTTCAGTCAGAGCCCACAGGACATTTAGTTACCCATGATGCAGGCTTCCATCCAGAGATGCCAGCAGCAAAAGGAGGGGTGTTTGGCTGCTCTGCCCAGTGCTGGGTGTTACTTAGCTGAGGGGAACTCACAGAGACTGATAACCAGGGAAGTGACAGGGTCTTGTGGGGAGCTAGGGTTGGAGAGCAGAAAGCTTGCTTCCCAGAGGGCCATGGGTTTCCTGGAGTGGGAAAGGCTTGAGGTGGACAGTGGCTCCGGGTTGCTAGCTCTTCAAGGTCAGGAGTACATCTGGTTTACAGAGGGCTTTCTGAGTCACAGCACCATCAGGGCGTCTGAGCCTTGGGGACCCGGGTGCTCTTGTCCTGGCCCTGCGGATGACTTGTGAGCTGTTGTCACAATTCCTTACTCTCTCCACTGGGGTCTTAGTTCTCCTGGCTAGCATCTCAGGATGGGGCTAGCTTCAAGACAGGATGCTGTCCCTTCTGGGGTTTCCATAGTGACAGATCCCTTTGAGGAGCATCTGAGGACTTGGCTGACTTTACTGAAGATCTGTGGGAGGTTCCATCACACAATGCAGGTCCTGTGGCAGGTTTGTCATCTGGCCAGCTCCACCCTGCCACCTGGGTTTCCCACGGAGTCCTTCTCCCTCTCACTCTTGTTTTTTTCGAGACAGGGTTTCTCAGTGTAGTCCTGACTGTCCTGGAACTCGATCTGTATAGACCAGGCTGGCCTTGAACACAGAGATCTGCCTGCCTCTGCCTCCTGAGTGCTGGGATTAAAGGTGTGCGCCACCACCGCCCGTCTTTCCTCCTCGCAAAATTGAGGCAGAACCATTTCTCTGTTTGATGAAGTAATCCCGGTTGGTGGTGGGCACTTTTGGTTCATATGCATGGACACAGGTACAAGTGTGTATATGAGGTGACGTGTGTGTATGCCCATGTGTGAGCACTCACCTCCAGCTTGCTTCTTTGTAAACCTACCTGAGGGGACTAGAAAGCGCATGGCAACCATGTATTTGTTTACTTATTCAGCAAAGGCAGGTGAGCAGGCCTGTGCTCCATGCTCCACACTCAGTGGAGACTCAGTGAAGAGGCCGGGTACCCCAGACTTGATGAGCTGAGTGTCCAGTGGAGAGACAGATGATGAGCTCCCACTAAGCTCAGTTCCCAGTCAGGTGTGGGGGCTGAAAGGTCACACTGCAGAGAAAGGGCAGGAGGGATCCAGTGTTACTTGGTAATGAGGAATCAGGACGCCCTCTCTAAGCGCATGAGCCCCAAAGGGATGTCCCTAGGGCCACAGGGACAGCAGGAACAGTGACTGAGTCTAGACATCGCTCAGAGTGTGGGGGCTTCAGGGAAGCCAGAATACGGTATCCAGGGCAGGGCAGGGACAGGGACAGGTGTGATAGTTGATTTTTTTCCCCCATCATCTTGGTACAAGCTAGAGTCATCTGAGAGAAGGCAACCTCGATTTAGAAAACCACCATCAGATTGGCCTGTGGGAAAGTCATGATTGGTGTGCAAGGGCACAGTCCACTGAGAGTGGTACCACCCCTGGGCTGGTGGGCCTGGGTAGTTTAGGAATGCAAGCTGGGCAAGCCACCGAGAGCAGACCAGTAAGTAGCATCTTCCATGGCCCCTGCCTCCGGGTCCCTGCTTTGAGTTCCTGCCCTGAGGTCCCTCAATGCTAGACTTATAAGCTATAAGGTGAAATAAACCCTCTCTTCTCCAAGCTGCTGTTGGTCAGATTTTTTCACAACAATAGGGGGCCACCGAGGACAACAGGGAAGGGATGAAGGACATCCCCACACAAGGCTCCTGTGCCCAGGTTTGGCTGCACCAGCTAGGGTACCTGTGAGTTAACAATACTGACACCCAGACCCCAGCTCCTGGACACGGCTCTTCGAAGTCGTTTTTAATGATTTTGTAATTTAACTTTTAAATTTTAATTTATCTCTCTCTGTGTATGTGTGCTTGTGTATCTGTACGTGCATGTGTCTGTCTTTCTCTGTATATGTCCATGTCTCTCTGTGTGAGTCTGTATGTGTGTATACCTGTATGTGAATGTCTGTGTGTGTATCCCTCTCTCTCTCTCTCTCTCTCTCTCTCTCTCTCTCTCTCTCTCTCTCTCTGTATGTGTGTGTACATGTGTGCCAGGGTGTTGTCACACCTCGTGAACTATGAGGCTCCACCTGTGTGGAGGTCACAGGACAGCTTTCAGGAGTGGTTCTCTTCTTCCACTGTGGATCCTGGGGGCTGGACTCAGGGGGTGGGGCTTGGCAAGCAAGTGACTACCAGCTAAGCGATGTTGCTGGCCGCTCTAATGCTTTTTGTGAGCTGTGTATCTCAGGCTGGCCCAGAACTCACGGTAATCCTCCTGTCTTTGCCTCCTGAGTGCTGGTATCACAGGCATGGCCCACCACACCTGGTGATCACTGTTCTTTTTAAGGTGTGCAGTGAGTGCTAAGATGTGTCATCTTGTCCTTCTGTCCATGGCGAAGACCTGCTCTCTATACTCTGTAATGGGAAGTTCTCAGAGGCCCAACAGGGAGATGACATAATCTAATTCACTTCCCCAGAGGTTGGAACAGTTTGAGGGCTATTACGAGGCAGGCAGGGAACCAGGTGTGGTAGCACACGCCTTTAATTCCAGCACTTGGGAGGCAGAGGCAGGCAGATCTCTGAGTTCGAGGCCAGCCTGGTCTACAAAGCAAGTTCCAGGACAGTCAGGGCTACACAGAGAAACCTTGTCTCAAAAAACAAACAGAGGCAGGCAGGGAGGCCAAGGAAGCTATAGTTGTGGTCTGGCCTAGGGACAGTGGAGACACTAAGGTCCCCAATTTACTGCAGTCAATGACATGAAACAACACAGTCCTGTTGTCTTCTAGTCCTTGGGTTAGAAGTCTCAAGTGTGTGGCAAGGCTGCCTGCCTCCTTCTGGAGGTTTAGCTCAGAGGCTGCTGGGACACCTGGCCTCAGGACCTCTACCTTCCTGAAAGCTCAGCCTGCCCACTTTGAGGATCTAGGGTGTCTCCATTGCCTTCCTCTTGATCATCGATCCTTCCTTTCCTCCATATTAGTTACTACTGTTCTTGTTTTAGGGACAAAGCATCTGGCAGAACCAACTTAGATCTCGCCTAGCTCATGGTGGGAAGCCATGGTGGTGTCTGCGGAGGCAGGAGCCTGTGGCGGTTTGCTCACAGCTTACTGGCTGACTAGGAAATAAAGAGGGAACTCAGGCTGGAACGGGGCTGGGCTGTAGCCTAGGGCTGTTCCCTCGCAACCCACTTCCTCCAGTGAGGCTCCACCTCCTAATGGTCCCACAGTCTCCCCAGATAGTGCTGCCAGCTGGGTGCAAATGCTCACATGCACAAGGCTGTGGGAGGCAATTCTCATCTGAAGTCTCATTCTCCTCCTCTTTCTCTTCCTCCCTCTGATCCCTCTTCCTCTCTTTTAGAAGACTCTTGTGCTATCACTGCCTAGCCTGGATAGTCTGGGATAATCCCTAACTGCTGGGTGTATGGGAACTGCCAAGATTCCTGAGATTAGGATGAGGCATCTTGGCAGAGGAAGCATTACTTAGCCTTTGAAGTCAGGGTCCTGTTTTGAGTAGTGTAGGATGTGTGGGGTGGGATCTGAGGCTCCCTCACCTCCCCGGGTCATTCAGCTGTCCCACTAACCAGGCAAACTCTCTTTAGCTTTTCTCTCTGCCTAAAGATACTGTTCCAGCTTCAAGGCCAGGTGTGTGGGTCCCAGCTTGATCTTGGATGTGTTGGGGGCTGGGGGGAGGGCTCTCTGTGGTTGCAGAGAGGCTTGCTGCCTCTAGGGGACACTAATGTCCACTTGGCCTCTAACTGGAGGGTATGGCCCATTAGGCTACTCCCCCTTGATCAGTATTTCGTAGTGTATTGGCCTCCTATGGCTGCCTTAACAAATGACCACAAGCTTATCGCCTTAAACAACACTAACTCATGATTGTACAGTATACCTTCGCCAGCTAAAGCCAGGCTGTTGCTTTTTGGACGATCAAGGAGACAAGTCTCCTGTTCACTGCTGATGATCAGAATTCAGTTCCTTAGAGGTGTATGGGGACCTGTGTCCCCATTTTCTGGCTGGCTGTATGTTGAAGCTATTTTCAGCTTTTAGAAATTTCCCCGATCCTTTGGATCCTTACTTCCCTTCTTCATCCTCACACCCAGCAGTGGTGGGTTGAGAACTATCGCGGCTGTTGCGTCTCTGATCTCTCTGCTGTTCTTTCATCTCTCCACGGCTGCGGTCCACAACTACAAGTCCCCCTGGACAATCCCTTGTTAGTCTCCCAACTCAGAGTCTGCAACCTGCACGTCAGGAAAGCTCCTTTGGTCACGTTGTCGCATCCACAGGTTCTGAGGATGAAGGTGGAGAGGGGAGGGGCGCTACTGTGCTGGCCACACAGAATACTAACTAACAATCGCAATGCCAGGCTGGACGGCCGGCAGCTCCCCAGACACGAAGGGAGAAACTGTCTTTATGCTCAGCGCCCAGCTGAAGAGACTGCGCAAAGTTAACTCAAGCAAGGAGCAGCACTGTGCCCCCAAACTGACGCTGCAGTCGTGACCTCCAGCACTTCAGGATGGGACCTTATTTGGAGAGAGCCCCTTTACAGCGTCATCAAGTCCCAGTGAAGTCGTTCCCTGGGCCCTTATTCCTTGCAAAGTAGGGGGATGTGGAAATATCAATGCAGAGAAAAACACATGGACATACAAGGAAGAGAAAGCCCGGTGACACATTCTTCCCCACAGTCCTTACAAGGGGCCAGCCTGCACCACCAGGACAGCAGGGCAGTCTGGCTACCCCTTTCCCTCCATCCCTCTTCCTGACCTGTCAGACTGAGACCCCCTCAACACCCAGATATTGGCTTTTAGTTCCTCCATGCCCTTCCCAGGACCCTTTTGTAATTAAACTTTCTACAGACGGAGGCTGGTTGGGCTGTGCCTAACAGCTCTGGCTCTTCTTAGGGCCTTTGGCAACAACGTGGGTTGTCCAGGGACCAGCCTAAGGATGGGCAGTGCAGAAGTTGCCTGTCTGAGAGAAGAGGCTCCAGGCTGCAGCCGAGCTGGGCCCCTCCAGCCACTCTGTAGGCTCTGCTTCTGTCTGCTACCAAGTCCATAGACCACCACCACGGGCAGCTCAGATGTGGCAGCAGCGTGCCTTTCTGCTCCTGATTCTGGGTTTCAAGGTCTTCAGAGCTACCTTCCTGCCCTCCAGACCTGCCTCCATCTTTGGATTTGGTCTTTCCCCTCTGATGAGGGTCTCTAGGGGTGCCCAGTGAGATGCTTCCTACCTCTGAACTCCAAGGATCTCTGGTCCCACTGTTGGGGGTGGGGATGATGACTGAGAAGGGAATGGAGGAAGTCAGTAGTTGCCAGAGGGAACTCTGGGAAGGCCTGTGTGAGGAGTGACACTTTGGAGGGGATCTCCCAGCCTGGTCCTCTTTGCAGAGCTTCCCACCTACAGCCTGCCCCGCTGCTGGCAGCCATGTTTTCTGCACAGCTAGGTCTTTCCATCCAGTAGAGCTGGACCAGTTGGCTTCCCTCTTTGGGGAAGTTGGAAGACTGATTGCCTGGGAAGATTCCCCAGGGCTGGGTACATGCAGAGGCTGGGGGAAGTGAGGAAGTTTGTGCTCTGGGGACTGAGGAGAGAGATTTGGAAGCCAAGATGGCCAGAGGAGACTGCCGTGGCCTGAGGCAGTTCTTTGTCCCTGCAGCCCTTGAGTTAAAGGAGAGGGGACTCTCTCATCCCTCCTGTCAATCCTGCCATGCTAAGGCTGCCTGAGTGGCTCCACCTCCTCCAATCAGCTTCCAGATGGAGCTTTTAGAATGCAATGGGGGCCAACAAGATGGCTTGGTGGAGGAAGGTGCTTGTGGCCAAGCCAGAGACTGACCTGAGTTTGATCCTCAGGACCCACATGGTAGAAGGAGAAATCTGATTCCTGTAGTTGTCTTCTGACCTCCACAAGAATGTCCCGGCACTGTATGGGCATGTATTCACACAAAATCAACAAAAATGCAATCAGAATGCAAACAGATCTGGGCTCTCCTGGCTTTCTTGCTTCACCCCCTCCATGTTTCCCCAACACCCCACCTCACAGCTATTTCCAGGCCTGAGTGACCCCACCCTTTCTGCCTTCCCATCTCCCCGTCCTACTGTCTTCCCCGTGGTCTTCTGGACTGTGTTCTGCCAGCGCTCTGAACTCATTTCTACCCCAGGACCTTAGCATGTGCGGTGCCTTTCCTCCTGGTCTTTACATGGCTGCCTTTTCCTCTCCCAGTTCCAGCTGGGATGGCCATCTCTCGTGATACCCTGCCACTCCATCTGTCATTTTATTGTCTGTCTGCTCTGCTGGAATGTACGTTTCCTGCCTTATTCATTCCCAAGTCCTCAGTGCTCCCACAGTGCCTCAGTGCACGTAGTAGGTGCTCAGTGAGGTGGTTTTTTGTTTGTTTGTTTGTTTTTTTTT